>MCJB01002402.1:0-12222 GCA_002018475.1 Nicotiana obtusifolia | reverse complement strand
TTTTTTTCAACATAGGGTTTTCAATCCCTAGTTGGTGATATTTTAGACATAGGGTCTATACTCCCTAGTCGCTTTTTCCAACATGGGATCCTTAATCTCTAGTTGATTTTATATTAGACATAGGGTCTCCACTCCTTAGTCGCTTTTCCAACATAGTGTTCCACTCCATAGTCGCTTTTCCAACATATAGTCTCTACTGCTTAGTTGATGATATTTTAGTCATTGGGTCTCCACTTCCTAGTTTATTATATTTTAGACATGGGGTCTCCACTCCCTGATCGCTTTTCCAACATAGGGTCTCCACTCCCAAGTTGATTTTATTTTAGACATAGGGCATCCACTCCATAGTCCCTTTTCCAACAAAGGGTCTATACACCCTAGTTGATGATATTTTAGACAAAGGGTCTCCATTCCATAGTCGCTTTTCCAATATAGGGTCTCCACTCCTAGTCTCTTTTCCAACAGTAGGTCTCCATAAACTAGTTTATGATATTTTAGACAAAGAATCATCACTCCTTATTCGCTTTTTCCAACATAGGGTCTCTACTCCAAAGTTGATGATATTTTAGACCTAGGGTCTTCACTCCCTATTCGCTTTTTCCAACATAGGGTCTCCACTCCATAGTTGATGATATTTTACACATAGGGTCTCCACTCCCTAGTTGATTTTATTAAAGACATAAGGTCTCCACTTTGTAGTCGCTTTACCAACATAGGGTCACCACTCCCTAGTTGATTTTATTTTCGATATAGGGTCTGCACTCCCTAGTCTCTTTTCCAACATATAGTCTCCACTCCTTGGCTGATGATATATTAGACATCGTGTCTCCGCTCCCAAGTTGATTTTATTTTAGACATAGGGTCTCCACTTCCTAATCGCTTTTCCCATATAGGGTTTCCACTCCCAAGTTGATTTTATTTTAGACATAGGGTCTCCACTCCGTAGTTGCTTTTCAGACATAGGGTCTCAACTCCCTAGTTGATTTTATTTTAGATATAGGGTATCCACTCTATAGTCCCTTTTCCAACAAAGGGTCTCCACACCTTAGTTGATGTTATTTTAGACAAAGGGTCTCCACTCCATATTCGCTTTTCCAACATAGGGTCTCCACTCCGAGTAGATTTTATTTTAGATATAGGGTCTCCACTCCGTAGTCTCTTTTCTAACATACGGTCTCTACTCCCTAGTTGATAATATTTTAGACATATTATCTCTACTCTCTAATTTTTTTTTTCAACATAGGGTTTTCAATCCCTAGTTGGTGATATTTTAGACATAGGGTCTATACTCCCTAGTCGCTTCTTCCAACATGGTATCCTCACTCTCTAGTTGATTTTATATTTTACATAGGGTCTCCACTCCTTAGTCGCTTTTCCAACGTAGTGTCTCCACTCCATAGTCGCTTTTCCAACATAGAGTCTCCACTGCTTAGTTGATGATATTTTAGTCGTTGTGTCTCCACTCCCTAGTTTATGATATATTTGAAATGGGGTCTCCACTCCCTAATCGCTTTTCCAACATAGGGTCTCCACTCCCAAGTTGATTTTATTTTAGACATAGGGTATCCACTCCATAGTTCCTTATCCAACAAAGGGTCTCCACACCCTAGTTGATGATATTTTAGACAAAGGGTCTCCACTGCATACTCACTTTTCCAACATAGGGTCTCCACTCCTAGTCTGTTTTCCAACACTAGGTCTCCATAAACTAGTTGATGATATTTTAGACATAGAGTCATCACTCCTTATTCGCTTTTTCCAACATAGGGTCTCCACTCCATAGTTGATGATATTTTAGACCTAGGGTCTTTACTCCCTATTCGGTTTTTCCAATATAGGGTCTCCACTCCATAGTTGATGATATTTTACACATAGGGTCTCCACTCCCTAGTTGATTTTATTATAGACATAAGGTCTCCAGTTTCTAGTCGCTTTACCAACATCGGGTCTCCACTCCTTGGCTGATGATATTTTAGACATCGTGCCTCCGCTCCCAAGTTGATGATATTTTGGACACGGGGTCTCCACTCCCTAATCGCTTTTCCAACATAGGGTCTTTACTCCCAAGTTGATTTTATTTTAGACATAGGGTCTCAACTCTGTAGTTGCTTTTCAGACATAAGGTCTCAACTCCCTAGTTGATTTTATTTTAGACATATGGTATCCACTCCATAGTCCCTTTTCCAACAAAGGGTCTCCACACCCTAGTTGATGCTATTTTAGACAAAGGGTCTCCACTCCATAGTCGCTTTTCCAACATAAGGTCTCCACTCCCAAGTTGATTTTATTTTAGACATAGGGTCTCCACTCCGTAGTTGCTTTTCAGACATAAGGTCTAAACTCCCTAGTTGATGCTATTTTAGACAAAGGGTCTCCACTCCATAGTCGCTTTTCCAACATAGGGTCTCACTCCTAGTAGATTTATTTTAGACATAGGGTCTCCACTCCATTGTCGCTTTTCCAACATAGGGTCTCTACTCCCAGTAGATTTTATTTTATACATAGGGTCTCCACTCCATAGTCTATTTTCCAACATACGGTCTCCACTCCCTAGTTGATAATATTTTAGACATAGGATCTCTACTCTCTAATTTTTTTTTTCAACATAGGGTTTTTAATCCCTAGTTGGTGATATTTTAGACATAGGGTCTCCATTGCATAGTCGCTTTTCCAATATAGGGTATCCACTCCATAGTCCCTTTTCCAACAAAGGGTCTCCATAAACTAGTTGATGATATTTTAGACAAAGAGTCATCACTCCTTATTCGCTTTTTCCAACATAGGGTCTCCAATTTGTAGTCGCTTTACCAACATAGGGTCACCACTGCCTAGTTGATTTTATTTTAGATATAGGGTCTGCACTCCCTAGTCTCTTTTCCAACATAGGGTCTCTTCTCCCTAGTTAATTTTATTTTAGACATAGGATCTCTTCTCCCTAGTCTCTTTTCCAACATAGGGTTTCCACTTCCATTGATGATATTTTAGACATAGGGTCTCCACTCCATAGTCGCTTTTTCCAACATAGGGTCTCCACTCCGTAATTGAATGTATTTTAGACATAGGTTCTGCACTCCCTAGTCGCTTTTCCAACATGGGGTCTCTACGCCCTAATTGATTTTACCTTATACATAAGGTCTCCACTCCCTAGTCGCTTTTCCAACATAGGGTCCCTACACCCATTGGTGATATTTTAGACATAGGGTCTCATCTTCCTAGTCTTGTTTTCAACATTGGGTTTCTACTCCTTAGTTGATTATATTTTAGACATAGGGTCTCCACTCCCTAGTCTCTTTTCGAAATTAGGGTCTCGACTCCTTAGTTGATGATACTTTTGACATAGGGTCTCCATTCCCTAGTCGCTTTTAAAACATAGGGTCTCCACTTCCTAGTCTTCTTTTCAACATAGTGTTTCTACTCTAAAGTTGATGATATTTTAGACATAGGGTCTCAACTCACTAGTCTATTTTCGAACATAGGGTCTCCACTCCTAGTCTATTTTCGAACATAGGGTTTCCACTCCCTAGTTTCTTTTCGAAATTAGGGCTCCACCCCTTAGTTGATGATATTTTTGACATAGGGTCTCCATTCCCTAGTTGCTTTTCAAACATAGGGTATCTACTCGCTAGTTGATGATATTTAAGACATAGGGTCTCCACTTCCTAGTCTTGTTTTCAACATAGGGTTTCTACTCCTTAGTTGATGATATTTTAGACATAGGGTCTCCACTCCCTAGTCTATTTTCGAACATAGAGTCTCCACTTCTTAGTTGATAAAATTTTTGACATAGGGTCTCCATTCCCTAGTCGCTTTTAAAACATAGGGTCTCTACTCCCTAATTGATGAAATTTTAGACATAGGATATCCACTCCCCTAGTCTCTTTTCCAAAATCGGTTCTCTACTCCCTTTTTGATTTTATTATTGACATACGATCTCCATTCCCTAGTCTATTTTCCAACATAGGGTCTCCACTTCCATTGATAATATTTTAGACATAAGGTCTCCACTCCCTAGTCGCTTTTCCAACATAGGGTGTCCACTCCGTAGTTGAATTTATTTTAGAAATAGGTCCTGCACTCCCTAGTCGCTTTTCCAACATAGGGTCTCTACTCCCTAATATATTTTATCTTAGACATAGGGTCTGCACTCCCTAGTCGCTTTTCCAAGATAGGGTCCCTACTTCCATTGTTGATATTTTAGACATAGGGTCTCTACTTCCTAGTCTTGTTTTCAACATTGGGTTTCTACTCCTTAGTTGATGATATTTTAGACATAGGGTCTCCACTCCCTAGTCTCTTTCGAAATTGGGGTCTCCACACCTTAGTTGATGATATTTTTGACATAGGGTCTCCATTCCCTTGTCGCTTTTAAAATATAGGGTCTCTACTCCCTAGTTGATGATATTTTTGACATAGGGTATTCACTCCTTAGTCTCCTTTCCAATGTAGGGTGTCTACTTCCTAGTTGATTTTATATTAGACATAGGATCTCCACTCCCTAGTCTATTTTCCATCATAGGGTCTCCACATCCGTTGATGATATTTTAGACATAGAGTCTCCACTCCCTAGTCGCTTTTCCAACATAGGGTCTCCACTCCGTAGTTGAATTTCTTTTAGAAATAGGTTCTGCACTCCCTAGTAGCTTTTCCAACATAGGGTTCCCACTCCCTAATTGATTTTATCTTAGGCATTGGGTTTCCATTCCCTAGTCGCTTTTCCAACATAGGGTCTCTACTTCCATTGATGATATTTTAGATATAGGGTCTCTCCACTTCCTAGTTGCTTTTCCAACATAAGGTCTCCAATTCCTAGTTGATTTAATTTTAGACATAGGGTCTCCACCACCTAGTTGCTTTTCCATCATAGGGTCGCCACTCCCTAGTCTCTTTTCCAACATAGGGTCTCCACTTCCTAGTTGATGATATTTTAGACATATGGTGTCCACTCCATAGTCTTTTTTCCAACATAGGGTCCCCATTACCTTGTTGATGATATTTTAGACATAGGGTCTCCACCCCCTAGTAGCTTTTCCCACATATGGTCCCCAATCCCTAGTTGATAATATTTTAGACATAGTGTCTCCTTCCATAGTCTCTTTTCCTACATAAGGTTTCCACTTCCATTGATGATATTTTAGACATAGGGTCTCCACTCTATAGTCGTTTTTCGAAAATGGGGTCCACACTCCCTAGTTTATTTTATTTTAGACATAGGGTCTACACTCCCTAGTTGATTCTATTTTAGACATAGGGTCTCCACTCCATAGTCTCATTTTTAACAAAGGGTCTCCACTCCCTAATATATGATATTTTAGACATAGGATCTCCACTCCCTAGTCTCTTTTCCAACATAGACTTTCCACACCCTATTTGATAATATTTTAGACATAGGGTCTCCAATCCCTAGTCTTTTTTTCAACACAGGGTTTCTACTCCTTTGTTGATTAAATTTTAGACATAGGGTCTCTACTTCCTAGTATCTTTTCGAACATAGGGTTTTCACTCCTTATCTGATTATTTTTTTTACATAGGGTCTCCATTCCCTAGTAACTTTTCAAACATAGGGTCTCTACTCCCTAGTTGATGATATTTTAGACATAGGGTATCCACTCCCTAGTCTCTTTTCCAACATAGGGTGTCTTCTCACTAGTTGATTTTATTTTAGACATAGGATCTTTACTCCCTAGTCTCTTTTCCAACATAGGGTTTGTTAGAATATATGACCAACGCTAGGGGGGGGTGAATAGCGTTTTAAGGAACTTTACCAAATTTTCGTAATAAGAGTATACAATTGAAAGTATAAGTGCGAAAATAAGATAGTGAGAAATAATATTGCGGAATGTAAATAGAAAGCGTACGCAACGATGTATAGTGGTTCAGTACAACTTGTAGCTAGTCCACTCCTCAAGAATCACACTTGAGTAATTCACTATCTCTGTTAAGCTTGCGGGTGCTTAACAAACCGTTACAACACAAACTCTTGAATCACACAAGGTTTGCACAACAACTAAGAACACTTGAATCACACAAGCTTCGTGAATCAACAAAGAAGACACTCTTCCTTACAACAACAAGGGACAACTTCCCTAAGTGTATGACAACACAATTTGATCACTCAAATAGAACTCTCACAAGAGTAGATGAAGTGAAGAAAATTTTAGCACAAGAACACAACTTTCGACTTCAAGAAAATGGCTCAATATAGCTCAATTGATTATGAAAACTTGAAGCAATGTAATCTTATAATTTGGAATAAGTGTTATTGTTCAAATGAGGTTTAAGAGGGTCTATTTATAACCCCAAAACCTCATATGTCCGTTGGGAATAATTTGCTAGGCTCCCACTTGATTAAACAAGAGTTTAGGGACAAAAAGTCTTCTGCCCGTTGCCAACAATCGATTGTTAACATCATTCAATCGATTATTAACAAAAACTAGCCGTTGTAGCCCAACGGTAACTCTGACAATCGATTGTTTCAGCTGGACAATCGATTGTTAAAGTCTCTGGAACCCTGACAATCGATTGTCACATTTTGACAATCGATTGTTGGAGCTCACTGGAATTGAAACAATCGGTTGTCAAGCACTGACAATCGATTGTTGGCCAATGTTTAGTGACAATCGATTGTCTACTTTAGACAATCGATTGTTGGTTTGGTTCCAACGTCGTTTTGTTTATTAATTGTAAAAATACATGTTTTAAAAAGGTTTTAATGGTTATTTTGAAAATGTGTTTAGACTTTGAGCCGAGTTCATAAAAACGAGAGTTGATTCAAGATAACATTAAAACTCAACACAAAATTACGACTAAAGACGACGTCTTTGGTCTTCACTCTTTTTGCTTCATCAACTTGCTCCATTCATTGATTTGCATTTTTAGCATCTTGAGAGCTTGACTTGTAGTTATAACAATGTCCATAGCAATCTCGGCATTTCATCAATAATGGTTTGTTGATTATCAAAACCTACAACAAGACGCAAAGTCATTAGTTAAGGTTTCATGAATGCGTTTCCAACAATTTCCCCCTTTTTGATAATGACAAACCAAGACGGGATATGCATTCATTTTGGAAAAAGATTTATACTTGATACCAATTGTTAAAAAAAACTTGATAACAATTGTTAAAAAAAAATCTTCTAAATTTAAGGAAAATTAATTTTTAAAAAATAATTCCCCCTAAATTAATGCTTCCCCCTTAATATATGCATATCATTATATTTCCTATATATATCTTCCCCCTTTTGGCATTAGCAAAAAGGTATCACAATTAAAAATGAGAAAAACAATTTCATTAAGGAAATTTATATTATTACAATGCATCATACATTTAAGAAATTTAAAAAGCATAAAAGAGGACTTTAAGAATGATCCTCGGGATTATCGTCTTCTTCATCACTTCCTTCTTCACCTGAGCTTTGCGTGTAAACAATATTTTGACTTGTTATAGTCACATTTGCACGTCTAAGAAAAGCTCGAAAATCGGCATCGAAGTTATTGACCGTCTTTTTCAATGCGATCAAGCCTAGTGTCGAGTGACTCAAGAGTCACCGTAGAAGAAGAAGCTTGAGGAGTAATTTGAGAAGGTGCCTGTTGAGGAACTTAGACTCTTTGAGGGCGACGTTCCGTGCCTCTTTTGAAAGAAGAGTCCGTCACCGACCAATGTTTTGTAGCTTTGGTCAGAGGGCCTACACTTACATCAATATCATGGTATTTAAGAATGTCCATGATGATGAAGGCGTAGGGAAGTGGTTCCCCGTCGCGAATGGAGTCAAATAAATGAATCATAACAAATCGCGTCCAATTTATTTGCGCCTCATGAATGATAGCATGCATGATTTTGACATCTTCCGCCAAGAGAGTTGTGTGAGAAAATTTTCTCGGCTTAAGAATTCTTGTGATGATGTAAAAGAGTAGACGATACTCTTCATGCATATTTGTTATTGTGGGACGCCGATTTGTCGTGCGGACCAATTGTCCACCAACTCCTATTTCTTCTAGGAAGGCAGCTTCATTAAATTGTGAACCTTCGACTCCGGTGTAACGATAAATGTCGGCACCGTTTGTTGGAAGGTTGGTAATTCCAGAAAAAATATCTTCGGACAAAAATATTTCCGTTCCATTGACGGAGGAAATGAGATTTCCGTCAATTTGACGAAGATTTGAGTAGAATGCTCGAGATCTTCGTTTATGAACTCTTGGCGATTGTTGATAAGGCCTAAGAGATTTCCGAAAGTAATGGCATGATAAAGTGCAAGAAATCCTTTTGATTCGAAATATAGAGATTTTATATATCGTGGAGGAAGGATTTCTCTTCTCTCAAAGTTTTCTCGGAACTTTTGTAGTTCGGTCCGAGAAAGAAACCAAAAATAGGATCCGTCTTTGTATTTGACGGCATTTTTGGGTGGTGGATTGCTTGAGGAGGCCATTTTTGAATGAACAATTTGAGAAGATTTGAAAAATTTAAGCTTGATTGATATAAGCACAAGAGAGGAGTATCTTGTGGGTTTAAGAGGTTGAAAGATGATGAAAAATGTGTGTTGAACCTCTATTTATAGAGAGGGGATGAAAAAGAGCCGTTGGGGGGTATTTTTGACATTTCCCTCACTTCTAACGGATAGAAAAAGGCTAAAAACGGCTAGTTTTTCAAACCTGATCGTCAAACAATCGATTGTTTGATTCTGACAATCGATTGTTTGGCCTGACAATCGATTGTGTCTTGGTGACAATCGATTGTTTAAGACCAACTTACTGACAATCGATTGTATGTGTATGACAATCGATTGTTTGAGTATTCTGGAATTTCTTGTGTTCCAGTGAAGGTAGACAATCGATTGTTTCAATATGACAATCGATTGTTGACTTAAATAATCGATTATTTGATGATTATAATCGATGTTTTAAGTCTCTGGAATTTGTAAACATTCTAGTAAAGTGTGATAATCGATTGTTAACATATGACAATCGATTATTGATCATTATAACTCAAAAAATTATTTGTTTGAGTTTTAAAACTCAATTTAAATCGTTCCCCCTTGCTTAAAGACTCATCAAAATGATGGGGAAACCTGCAAACAAAATGAAAGCGTCTCCGACGCTCAAGTTAGTAATGTTCAATAACATAAATAATTATTCACATAATTAGATCAATGTCGAGTCAAGGATTCCAAGTTCGCTGCGAATCCTAAAGAATGACTCTTTCTCTAAAGGTTTTGTAAAGATGTCTGCCAATTGGTTACGAGTTTCTACAAACTCAATTTTGACATCGCCTTTGAGAACATGATCTCTTATAAAATGATGCCTGATTTCAATGTGCTTTGTTCTCGAGTGAAGAACAGGATTCTTCGTGAGACAAATGGCACTACTATTGTCACATCTAATTGGAATGTGATCAAGACATAGGCCGTAATCCACAAGTTGTTGTTTCATCCAAAGGATTTGAGCGCAACAACTTCCAGCGGCTACATATTCCGCTTCCGTGGTGGATAAAGCAACACTGACTTGTTTCTTGCTAAACCAAGAAACTAATGAGCTACCAAGTATGTGGCAAGTGCCACTGGTGCTTTTCCTATCCAATTTGCAACCTGCAAAGTCGGAGTCAGAATAGCCAATAAGGTGGCAGGATGAACCCTTGGGATACCAAAGTCCCACGTTCATTGTGCCGATGAGGTATTTCATTATTCGTTTAACCGCAGTAAAATACGATTCCTTTGGACAAGATTGATACCGTGCACACAGACAAACACTAAACATAATGTCAGGACGACTTGCGGTAATGTAGAGTAAGGATCCGATCATACCTCGATATTTCTTTACTTCTACCTCCTTACCTTTTTCGTCTTTGCCGAGGTGCTCATAGGAGTTTGCATTGCTTTGGCTTCAATCATTTCAAAGCGCTTGAGCAACTCCTTGCAATAAAATGAAAGTCCCCTCTTTTTTTGCTTCACTTGTAAGTGGATGATTGCTTAGACGTTTTCCACTCCTTAGGAAGTTTTTTTTTTTTTTGCTCTTTGTTGTGCTCCACTTGATGCCTCTCACCATCATCCTTCTTGGTATGATTTGGAATTTCATCATCAAGATGGATTCTAATGAATCTACAAGCTCAAAACAAAATATCCTTTCTCGGCAAACAAGAGTTATTTTTGGAAAAGACCAAATGTTGTGATTCCTAAGAATTACGTTTATTAAGGATTCTATATGTATTACTAAGCAATGAAAAAATCAAATAAAAATGCATTCATCGAATTTGTATCAAATTTTCTTAAAAAGCTTTTTCCATTATTATGAAGAAATTTTGCAACCAAATCAATTCTATCTCCTTGTAGAATTACCTCATTGTTACTAAGGCGTTCTACCGAGCAATACTTAGAATTGAAAGTAACACTATTTCTCTTGTCACATAATTGACTTATGCACAAGAGGTTGTGTTTAAGACTTTTGACCAACAAAACATCATCAATAGAGGAGGAAGGATTTTTACTAACCGAACCAATGCCGATAGTTTTTCCTTTGTTGTCACTCAAGATGACATGTCCTTCCTTTGTTGGTTTTGTACCCAAAATTTGGATGCATCATCAGTCACGTGCTTGGAGCATCCGCTATCAAGGTACTAAAGTACACTTGATGCCTTCAAGCACACCTGCAATCCAATTAATGACAGGATTTTGGTACCCAATTACTTTTGGGTCCTTTCGGGTTAGTGACAAAATTGTGTGTGTCACTTAGAGTAACGTGTCTATGCCTAGTATAGCACACAGGTGCAATATGACCTACTCTATCACAAAAGTGGCAAACTACGTTTGGGTTCCACATGTATCTAGGCGAGTAATATGTCCTAGGTTTATGAAGGTTTTGCCTAGGATGTTCTACATCATTTTTCCTATAGTTTCTAGGCTTTTTCGTGATTTGGTCTTTAGGCCTAGTATATTTCTTTCTAGGCGGCCTAGTGTTAGTGAACTTAGATTCGTTCTTACTAGGTTGATTTCCAACTTTGTTTTTCCCTTTATTTTTATGGCCTAGACCTTCCTTAGCAACAGGAATTTTATCAAAAACAAGAGTCAAATTCTTTTGAGGCTTATTTAATTTATCAATAATTGCCTCTAATTTTTCTACTTGAGCCTTATGGGATTTACACGAATTACAAGGGCTATTTGAACTTTCGGGTTTGTTGGCACTCCTTTTTCCGAAAAATTTGTTTTCTTCTTTTAGTCTCTCATTTTCCTTAGACAATATTTCTAACTCTTTTTCGGAGTCTAAAAGTTCTTTCTTCAAAGAATTATTTTTATCTTTAATGCCGAAAAATTCGTCAAATAATTCTTCAAAAGCTTTTTGTAATTCTACAAAAGTAAAATCGTCATTTGAAGAATTTTTACTAACCTCTTTGTCTTCTTGAGGAATGTCCTCAATGGCTGTGAGACAGAGGTTTGTGATTTCCTCTCCATCGCTTGACTCGTTGCCGGAGTCATCTTCTTCCCACGACATAAATTCCTTTTGAGTTTGGAACGTATCTTCATAAGTAATTTGAAGTTCGTCCCATATTTCCTTGGCCGTTTTGCATCCTGCGA
Source organism: Nicotiana obtusifolia (assembly GCA_002018475.1). NCBI lineage: Eukaryota > Viridiplantae > Streptophyta > Magnoliopsida > Solanales > Solanaceae > Nicotiana > Nicotiana obtusifolia. Next base: position 664 of record MCJB01002402.1, on the reverse strand, counting down.
TTTTCCGGTAATCCTCCGGATTTATAGCACAGTAAAGCAAGTTGACAGCCCGTGCATAAGCTTCTACTTTTCTTATGTCTTCGTCGGAGTATTCACTTTCCGATTTGGGAATCGTCTTTGCTCCAACCTTTTTAATGATTGGTTCCTCACCATTTTCGATTATTTGCCACAATTTAAAATCGGTGGCTTGTACGTATATTCTCATACGTTCCTTCCAGTAGGTGTAATTTGTCCCATCGAAGAGAGGAGGTCTCGACGTGGACTGTCCTTCACCTAAACCTGCATATACATTTCTAGAATACGATGCCATAGATCTTCTTCTCAACCGGTTCAGGCTTGTAGAGAATTAGGCTTTGATACCACTTGTTAGAATATATGCACAACGCTAGAGGGGGGGTGAATAACGTTATAAAGAACAATTAAAGTTTTTCGCAAAAGCTTAAGTGCGAAAACTAAATTGCAAGGAATAAAGTGCGGAATGTAAAAGGAAGCTTACACAACAATGTATAGTGGTTCACTACAACTTGTAGCTAGTCCACTCCTCAAGAAGCACTCTTGAGTATTTCACTATCTCCGTTAAGCTTGCGGGTGCTTAACAAACCGTTACAACCACGAACACTTGAATCACACAAGTTCCGTGAACAACAAGGAAGACACTCTTCCT
>MCJB01002401.1:0-10020 GCA_002018475.1 Nicotiana obtusifolia | reverse complement strand
GGGGAGGAGATGTTGAATGTATTAATGTGTATGGTTTCAAGATTATGTGTCTGTGTCCTTTGTTCTTGGTGGTTTCCAGATTTTGGTGTGTTTGAGTGTTGGAAGGGGTATGCAGTTGCTTGTAGTTGTAGGCTTGAAATGCTGGAGGATAGAAAGTATGCAGTTGATGTCTTTTTGGGGAGTTAAATGTTTGAAGCTTTGTTGGTTGTTGGCTATGTAGTATGTTTCTTGTGAAGTGTTGCTCCATGCTAGCCCATCTGACAGGGGTTGTTGAGGAGATCCCAGTTGATTGCTGCGTCTGTAACTAGTGCTGCAGTTGCAGCAATAGGCTAGACCTGTTCTTCTTACCTGCATAAAACAACAAACAAGTTATGTAGTTGCTACCTTCACTCTTATGTAAGGGCATTGCATTTTGTCTTCATTCACAATATTTCTGCCTTGTGAATCTAGCTGCTAGAAATCATGAGAGGGTGTTTAGTTTTACATACTAGTACTATTCCATATGTACTAAAGTTTCTTTTGCCAGATGTGCTGCATCTTTAACGGACGCAGGTGGTTCTGTAGCCGGTGGCATTGATCTGTGATAGCAGCATACCCTCTCCTCTGCTAATTTGGTGAGCGCCACTTCATCTCGGGGTCCTATATCTTTTATCCTTTGTTCATAGCATTTTGAGGTATAGCGGGGCCTTGTTGCCGGCACTGTCATAGCACTCTTTTGTTCATGTTAGAGGCTCCATAGACATTGTATGGGTTGTATCTGTTTTCGGGAAAGTTAAACTAAAAATGTTGTAATGGTATCATGTGTTCCACTTTAACTATGATTGTACAATGTACTATTTTGAACATTTGTTAAGGAAGTAACTAATGAAAATGAAATGGTGTTGTACAAATAACTTTTTACTGACTAATTAAGGAAAGGCACTCTTCTCTTTATTTTTTGTGAGTTGGGTAGACGGCACTGTGCAGGCTTGCTCAACCGAGGTAACTCTGTTGAGCGCCAGTCGCGCTCCCCGAGGTCGGGGCATGACAAACTTGGTATCAGAGTCTAAGGTTTTAAAGTGTCCTAGGATGTCTCGGAGTCATGTATAGTAGAGTCCTTCTTATCGGTGTGTTATCGACCACATCAATAATTAGGAGGCTACTAGGGCATGTAGGAATAATACCCTTCTTTGATGATCTAGATCGTGCGATAAAGCTGATTGTAAGATCGTTCCTCCTTTAACTCGTGCATTGCTCTAGTTTTGAGAATATGGCGCCTAGGAAGAAAGCAAGAACTAGCCAAGGAGCCAATGCCACCCCAGGAGTGGCAGTTGACCCTTTACTTGATGATGCGAGTGAACACCCGAGGGGTGAGAATATTCCCCCGACTGCTACAACGCATGATTCCACTGCAGCTGGTCAGACCGCACCAGTTCCTGCACCTACTAAGGGTGCAAGGATCCCTCCAGCAGATATTCCAGTTCCATCTCCAGCCCCAGCTTACGGTCCCGGTGTATCCGATGGGGATCTTAGGGGGAACCATACAGATGTTGGCTCAAATACTGGCTTCCCAGGCCCAGAGATCAGATGCTGCACACACTTCTTCTAGTCAGCTAGGGGGTTCCACTAGTTCTAGGGCGAACATATTTCACCAGTTGGACCCTCCAGTGTTCACATGTCGTGATCCCGAGGAGGACCCCCAGGATTTTATTGATGAGATACACAAAACCCTCCGAGTTATGCGTGCTACTGAGACAGAGGGAGTAGATTTGGCCTCCTACCGCCTGAAAGCGGTGGCCTATTCTTGGTTTGAAATGTGGGAGGACTCTCGTGAGGAGGGAAGCCCTCCGGCGAGATGGAGTGAGTTTGCTGATGCTTTTATTGATCATTTATTGCCTGCTGAGACTAAGGAAGCCCGTGCCCCCGAGTTTGAGAACCTGAAACAAGGTAGCAAGAGTGTGTGGGAGTATCATATGAGATTCACGCGCCTGTCTAAATATGCCCTTTACATGTTGCGTACTATGGACGCTAGAGTGCGTTGGTTTGTACAAGCCTTAGCCCCTTGGTTATCAATGAGGCCGCTATAGCTGCCTTGAATTATGATATGAACTACGGTAAGATGGTGACATTTGCTCAAGCCGTAGAGACCCGCAAATTGAAGAATAGAATGGAGAAAGAGAGTAGCAACAAGGCCCGGTCAGCGGGCAACTTCAGTGGTACTTCTGGTGGTGGTGGTGGTGGTAGGACATCTTTCAGGGGAAGGTCATTAGGTTCGTCCCAGTCTTTTGCTCAGTCTTCAGTCAGTGCACCACCATTGGGGCCCAGTCAGTAGCAGGGGAACCGTTTTTGGCCCAGCTAGGGCAACGTGGGATCCTACCAGCAGGGTCAGTCTGGTGGGAGATTTCAGTAGCAGCGAAGGCGCCCATGCCCTAGGTACGGGAAGATGCACTTTGGGATCTTCTACATGGACCAGCCCATACGTTACGGGTGTGGTATGGGGGGTCACATTTAGAGGGATTGCCGCTCGTCTCACCAGAGCATGGGCAAAGGTACAGCATAGCAGCTAGTTCTGCAGCTACTACATCTGCAGTACCTCCTCCAGCTCGAGGTGCCCTAGCACTCGCAGGTCGTGGTGCAGCTAGGGGTGGCACATAGAGTTTGGGAGGACCCAACAGTTTCTATGCTATGAGGAGTCGCCAGAGTTCAGAGGCTTCTCCAGATGTTGTCACAAGTATATTGACTATCCAATCTCATGATGTATATGCTCTTATTGATCCTGGTTCCACCTTGTTCTATGTCACTCCCTATATTGCTATGGAATTTGGGATAGAAGCGGAACAACTCCAATTGCCGTTCTCTGTATCTACTCCGGTTGGGGAGTCTATTATGGCCGCGCGGGTTTATAGGGATTGTGTTGTCAGGTGCGTGGTCAAAATGGCATTGCCGATCTCATTGAATTGGGGATGGTCGATTTTGATGTAATAATGGGGATGTATTGGCTTTATTCATGTTTCGCTAAGCTTGATTGTTGAACCAGAACCGTTAGGTTTGAATTTACAACTGAGTCAGTGATTGAATGGAAGGGGAATAATGTGGTGCCCGAAGGGTAGGTTTATTTCTTACCTTAAGGCCACAAAGATTATTTAAAAGGGGTGTATCTATCATTTGGTCCGGGTTACGGACACCGATGCTGAGGCACCTACACTTGAATTTGTGCTTGCTGTGAATGAATTTCTAGATGTCTTTTCGGATGAACTCTTGGGATCCTGCTAGACAGGGTGATTGATTTTGGGATTGATGTAATGCCAGACACACAATCTATATCTATTCCACCCTACAGAATGGCACCAACATAATTGAAGGAGCTACAAGAACAATTGAAAGAATTTATTAAAGAAGGGTTTTATCCGGGCGAGTGTGTCGCCTTGGGGCGCACAAATTCTATTTGTAAGAAAGAAGGATGGGTCACTAAGAATCTGTATTGACTATCGGCAGCTCAACAAGGTTACAATATAAACTAAGTACCCACTGCCAAGGATAGATGACTTGTTTGATCAATTGCAGGGTGCTAAGTACTTCCCCAAGATCGATTTAAGATTGGGGTATCACCAATTGAAGATCAAGGAGCAGGATATTCCGAAAATAGCTTTCAGGACCCGGTATGGGCACTTTGAATTTCTGGTAATGTCATTCGGGCTAACAAATGCGCCTACAACTTTCATGGATCTTATGAATCGGCTCTTTAAACCTTTCCTCGACTCCTTCGTGATAATGTTTATTGATGATATTATTGTTTATTTGCGGAGTTGAGAATACCATGCCGATCATCTCATGGCAGTTTTGCAGGTCCTGTATCAGCACCAGTTGTATGCGAAATTTTCGAAATGTGAATTTTTGCTTAAATCTGTTACGTTCTTGGGTCATGTTGTCTCTAGAGAAGTAATTGAGGTTGACCCCCAAAAAATTTCAGCCGTGAAGAATTGGCCTAGACCTACTACTCCAGTAGAGATTCGCAGTTTCTTGGGCTTAGTTGGATATTACAGAAAGTTTGTGGAGGGGTTCTCTACTCTTGCCTCTCCGTTGACTAAATTGACACAGAAGGCGGTTAAGTTCCAATAGTCAGGTGCTTGTGAAAGAAGCTTCCAGGAATTGACATCAAGATTGACTAAGGCGCCAGTGTTGACTCTACCAGAGGGTACGGATCGATTTGTGGTATATTGTGATGCTTCGAGGATCAGACTTGGGTGCGTATTAACGCAACGTGGCAAGGTGATCGTGTATGCTTCTAGTAACTCAAGAATCATGAAAAGAACTATCCAACACACGACTTAGAGCTTGTGGCAGTGGTATTTGCATTGAAGATTTGGTGTCATTATTTGTATGGGGTCCATGTGGATATATTCACGGACCATAAGAGCCTTCAATATATTTTCAAACAGAAGGAATTGAATCTGAGGCAGAGAAGATGGCTTGAGTTACTCAAGGATTATGACATCGACATCCTATATCATCTGGGGAAGGCTAATGTTGTAATGGATTCTCTTGGCTGGAAATCTATGGAAATTTGGCTCAGTTGGAGGCATATCAAAGGCTGTTGGCCGAGGAGGTTCATCGGTTGGCTATTTTGGGAGTTCGTCTTGCGGACTCTAGTGAAGGAGGGGTGATTGTGCAAAATAGGGCTGAATCGTCGCTTGTGGTGGAAGTCAATGGGATTTCATGAATTGCACATGATTTGAATACACCCATAAGATGAACCACGTTGATATGCCATGAAATACTGTTATTGAAGTATAGTATTGCCCCTAGGTGGATCAAGCAAATCACTTTAGATGTTCCCCAATGAGATGTGAGCCCTAGTGACAATGTATTATGTAAGAGGTTTCAAGTTATCCATGGTAGATTATGGATCAAAATTAAGGTGAATCAACAATGGATGGATAACCGTTACAAAGTATGAGATGAGATTAGGCCGTCATTATTATGATGAACAATAATGAGGAAGCATTAAAGGACTTAGATTTATGCATATAGGGTAAGCAGTGAGAGAGTAACCTGGAGTTGGGTAGCAGACCCCGGTAATAATTTTTTTTTTTAATTCACTAGGCTATTTGTGATTAAAATCCCAACAAGAGAAGAAATCAAGCAGGCAGTCTTCAATCTGAAAGGAGAAAGCACTGGTGGGCCTGATGGCTTTACAGGTCTCTTCTACCAATCATGTTGGGAAATCATTGAGGATGACATTCAAAGCATGGTCGCTGACTTCTTTACTGGAAGAGAACTTCCCAAATTTGTGACCCACACAAATTTGATTCTCATACCCAAAAAAAAGGTGACAGAAACTTTCTTTGATATGCGACCAATAAGTCTCAGCAACTTCGTCAACAAAATCTTCTACAGAATCCTACATGACAGACTCCTGAACACATGGCCAACTCTCATCTCACAGGAACAAGCAGGTTTCGTCAAAAACAGAACCATAATTGAAAACGTTCTTCTGGCACAGGAGATCATCACTGACATAGGGCAAAGAACAAAAGCTGCGCCCAATGTGGTAATCAAATTGGATATGACCAAAGCCTTTGATCGACTATCATGGCTATTCATGACAAAAACATTGAGAAAAATGGGATTCAATGAAATCTTCATCAGAATGATTTTCGATATCATGAGCAACAACTGGTATTCAATACTCATTAACGGCCAATCCCATGGTTTCTTCAAGTCGACAAGGGGTATCAAACAGGGGGATCCATTATCTCCAACCCTCTTCATCATTGCAGCTGAAGCACTCTCAAAAGGTTTGAATTCCCTGCATCACAACCCTCACTTCAAAGGTTTTGGAATGCTCAGAAAGAGTCCAAAGATTAATTATCTGGCATATGCAGACGACATGATCATCTTCACATCCTCTGATGCCACATCTCTGACTCTGATAATGGAAGTGCTAAATGCATATGAGACAGCATCCGGACAGCTGGTTAATAAAAGCAAATCTGCCATCTACCTACACCACACGGCCAAAAATGCAGTAATCTCAAGAGTGGAAAGAATCACAGGCATCACAAAGCAGGATTTCCCATTCACCTACCTGGGCTGCCCAATGTTTTACTCCAGAAAAAGGATTGCATATTATCAACCGATTATAAACAAGGTACACGACAGACTTCAATCTTGGAAAGGCAAACTTCTTTCAATTGGCGGTAGAGCTATCCCGATCAAACACGTTCTACAAAGCATGCCTGTCCACCTATTGTCAGTAGTGAATCCTCCAAAACAAGTGATTAACCTCCTACACAAACTCTTTGCGCAATTCTTCTAGGTTTCATCTAGGTTTTGTTCTGAAGTTCCACCAGAGCTTGCAAAAAAGGGCTTTTGACATGTCGTGCAGGGACCTGAAGCCTGCTCCTCCTTCTTCCTGTGGTAGGCATAGGTTGTCCCAGGATGACCAGTGTCTGCTGGTGCCTCCAGTTGTGCTACTCCAAAAGAATTGGGCAAGTAATTTGTGTATATTGTTAATCACTTGTTTGGGGGGATTTACTGCTGATAGGAGGTGTATTGGCATGCTTTGTAGGACATGCTTAATCAGTGTGGATCTTCCCCCTATGGAGAGCAGTTTCCCTTTCCATGACTACAATCTGTCTTGAATCTTGCTCACAATGTTTTGGTAGTAGATGATCTTCTTTCTTGAATAGAAGATGGGACAGCCCAAGTATGTGAATGGAAAGTTTTGTCTTCCAATTCCTGTGATTCTTTCAGTTCTTTCTTCAATGGCAGTTGTGACCGAGTGATGCATATAGGTGGCTGACTTGCTCTTGTTTATTAGTTGTCCGGAGGCTGCTTCATATGCCTTTAGTGTATCCATGATCATGTGCAGAGTGTTAGCTTCTGTTGATGAGAAAATGATCATGTCATCGGCATATGCTAAGTGATTGATTCTTGGACTTCTCCTTGGCATTCCAAAACCTTTGAAGCATTTGTTTGTGTGCAATGAGTTTAGACCTCTGGAAAGTGCTTCTGCAGCAATGATGAAGAGTGTAGGGGATAATGGATCTCCTTGTTTTACTCCTCTTGTTGATTTGAAGAATCCTCTTGGTTGACCATTGATGAGGATAGAATACCAGTTGTTATTCAGTATGTCCATGATCATACCTATGAAGGTTTCATCAAATCCCATTTTCCTGAGGACCTTTGCTATGTATAACCATGATATTCTGTCGAAAGCTTTGGTCATGTCTAGCTTGATTATCACATTTGGTCCTGCCTTGAGTCTTTTCCCTATTTCAGCAATGATTTCCTGTGCTAGGATAACATTCTCCACTATTGTTCTGCCTCTCACAAAGCCCGATTGTTCCTGTGAGATTAGGGATGGAAGGATGGGCAATAATCTTTCATGTATGATTCTTGAGATGACCTTGTTGATGAAGTTGCTCAAGCTTATTGGCCTTAAGTCTGAAAAGATTTCTATTTCTTTCTTCTTTGGGACCGGGATCAGGTTTGTGTGTGTTATGCACTTGGGGAGTGCTCTGCATGAAAAGAAGGATGTGACCATATTTTGTATGTCCTCTCCTATTATTTCCCAGCATGACTGATAAAAAGCTCCTGTGAATCCATCCGGACCTCCTGCACTGTCTTTTTTCAAACTAAAGACTGCATTTTTTGTTTCTTCAACAGTTGGGATTCTGTTGAGTTCCTCATTCTGGTGTGGACTTATTATATGTTGGATATTGGCCAGAATGCTGAAGTCTGTGGGTATGTTCTGCTCTGTGAATTGCTCCTTATAAAAGGAGATGGCTTCCTCCACTATTTGCTCTTGTTCTTCCAGCCAGATGCCAGTCTTGCTCTTGATTCTTTGGAGTTGTAGTCGTTTCCTTTTGCCATTGACATGGTTATGGAAGAATTTGGTATTTCTGTCTCCATCTTTGAACCAGGACATCCCAGCTTTTTGTTTCCAAAATTGTTCTTCTATTGCCAGGTGTCTCATAAGTTGTGCTTGTACCCTTTGTAGCCTTTCTCATGCACTAGTACCACTTCCTCCATGCTGGCTATAGTCATGAAAATGTCTCCGAAGGTGGCCTTGCTCTAGTTTGTTAAGGCTTTCTTGAGCTTCTTTAGTTTATGATTGAACATGATGAATGGATCTCCTTGGAAATGTGCTTGCCAGTTTTCTTTGACGAGGGTTTGGAAAGTTTCATGCTTGGTCCAGAAGTTCAGGAACTTGAAAGGCTTTTTGATCTTTATTGGTTCCTAATCAAAGTATATCAGCAAGGGGCTGTGATCTGATCCAATCTTGCTTAGATGGGTGATTTCTATTGTTGGAAAAGCCTGTTGCAATAATTGATTTGCTAGACATCTATCTAGCCTTTTGAAAATGTACTCCTCGTCTGCTCTTCCATTCCACCAGGTGAAGATACTTCCTTTGAAACCCGAATCTGTTAGACAACTGATGTTTATGCAGTGGTTGAAGTCATCAACTACATTGAAAGGTACTGGGAGTCCTCCAAATTTCTCTTCCTGCTCACATATGACATTGAAATCTCCTCCAATTAACCATGGGCTGCTGATTGTTTGTGATAGCTCATATATTGAATCCCATAGTTCAATTCTTTCCTCTGGTGTGCATTTAGCGTAGACTAGGGTGAGGATTAGCTTTTCTTTTGTTCCTATGTGAATCAGCTGCAGTGTGAGTTGCTGTGCCGTGTCAGTGAGCACTGTTACATTGTAGTCATCCTCCAGAAAAGCCCATATTTTATTCGACACGTTTGCAATTGCCTGTGCCATGCGAATTTTCCTTCTGTATTGGTCGAGTTTTTTGAATTGTTGGTTTGGTTCCATAATACCAATGAATTCAAATCGGTGCTTGTTGTTGAGTGTGATCAGTCTTTCGAAGGCTTGCATTGTTTTGACTGATCTTATATTCCAAATGATTGCTTTCATTGATTCAAGTATGCGGGTGCTCTTTGAGTGTTCGATGTTTGCTTTGATGCCGAGACACCTTTGATTTGCTTCTTTAAATGGTTCCCTCTGGCTGTTAATTTATTGGCTTGTCCTGGTGATAAATCCCCTTGCCTTGCTGCATTCTTTATGTTTGGTGAAGCATCTTCTTTATCCAAATCCTTTCCTGTGTTCTCTGTGATTGCATTCATTGGTTTGAGTGATGTTGTCATTGCTTTTGGCTTGAAAATTGCTTGAAGTTGGGCTCTCAAAGATCCTGTTTTTATGCTAATGTCTTGTTCTGTGATTGCCAACTTTTGGTACTTGTTGTAAAGTTGCTTTCCAGCTTCTTTGGTGTTCTCCTCTTCTTCATGTATTCCATCAGGTAGTTCTCCTTCTTCTGAGTCTTCTTCCATTTGGTCTGCCCATAACTTTCCTGTAATTTGCTCTAGTTGTCTGCTTGCTGCTGCTTCTGTCGTTGCCATTGACTCTCCCTGTGTGCTATTGAGTGACTTTTGGCTTGTGTTTTGGCTGCTTTTGTGGAAGCTTTCTCTGACCCATTGTGATGTGGATTCCCTCTTTCTTTCTTCTATTTTATTGGCTGCTGTCTCTGTTATTGCTTTATCTGTGTTGGCATTTTTGCTACTGGATGGTGTTGTTCTCCTGTTGCTGGATTCAGCTGCTTCTTGTGCTATCTGAACTGTTTGGTTGTCTTTTGGCATTGGTATTCCTTCTGATATTCTGTTTTTTGCTCTGCTGGCCAAAGGGGCTGTGTGAAGTGTGTTAACTATTTCCTGATTTTCTTCTCTGCTACCCATCATTGCTATGCTATTGTCCAGGTTTTCAGAGTCGAGTACATCCAACTCTTTTACAAACTGAACTTCTCCCACAGCAGCTGTTACACTTGCATTGCCTGGATTATGAAAGTTTCCTGGGGCAGCATTGTTCAGCAGTGATGCATCAGTGTGTTCAGCTACTTGTTGCTCCATGTTCAGCTTCCCATCTTCTTTGTCTGTTTTCTGTTTCAGCTTAGTGAGTTATTTTGTGACCAAAGTGTGCATTGCTCTGTTTATTGCTCTGCTGTCTGCTGTGTGAGTTGCAATTGTGTTA
>MCJB01002400.1:2564-14790 GCA_002018475.1 Nicotiana obtusifolia | reverse complement strand
AATGGCCCTCTAATTAATTAGATATAAGATTAGAATAAGTAAGCTTTCAATGTTTTTAAACTTAGGAAGTTCAATTCAAACGCGATTAATTGTGTTGTCATTATGGGTACGGTTCCCGTGACATAGCGACAATACGAACTTCGGGGGTGCCTTTCAGGTGACCCGATTTTAATAATGTTTGAATAATAAAGCTTTTAAAACTAATTTGAGGTGCGCCATACCGAACAAGGTTCATCAATACATGGCCCTCATTAAGTGAACATTTAGAAAAATCGAGGTGTGCTATTTAGAAAAATTCATGGCCCTCGAAAAGTTAAAAACGCGTAGCTGCTTTAGGCGCGTTATTTTAATAATTGAATTTCCTAAATTCGGGTGCGCATTTATGTGACCCAAATCCAAAATCTCGGTGTTTAATTAAAAGATGTTACAAATTACGGGTGCATTTATGTGACGTGATTCGTGACATATTCTGATTAACGTCGCAATCCTCCAATAATTGTAAAAAAAAAAGCGGAATAAAGTGAAATGCACTATAGGATAATAACATGTATTTAAAATCAGATAAAAAGCCGATATAACAATAAAGCGACCGTGCTAAAACCACGGAACCCAAGGGTGCCTAACACCTTCCCGCGGGTTAACAGAATTCCTTACTTAGAATTTCTGGTTCGCAGACTTCTTTATGAGAGTCGAACTTTTCCTCGATCTGGGATAAAATCGGTGACTTGGAACACCAATTTAAATTTCCAAGTGGCGACTCTGAAAATAATTCAATAATCCCATTTCGATCAATGTCACTTTAATTGGAAAAACTCATTTTTATACATTTTCTCCCGGGAAGTGTACGAAAAGAGGTGTGACAATAGTGCGTAACAGTTAACAACTTAACCACCACTCACATATGTGCGTGTACATTATCTGAAATACCTCTCTCGTTATAACTAACTCTACTCCCAATATACTGCATGAATAAACTTGGTGGGCATGTCAAGTTTCTAGAAAGTTTCTTGGCCAAAAGTAAGCAAACACGAACCACTTCTATAACTTTTTCTTATTTCTTCTATTAATGTTTGTTGAATATAAACTTAAACAGGAGGCCGATTTGAACCAATTTATTCAACCAATAATTACTTGTGCAACAAGTCCGAATGTAATAGCATTATTAAGATTTGTTATACTGTGTTTACTGGTTTAATAAATCACGAGGGTTCATAATTTTAAATTATTAACATAACTAGATGTTTTTTGGGAATTTTAAATTGAAGTGTGACATAATGTGACATCGCTAGATGCGTCTACCTAACATTTTTGTATCTTTTTGGCCAAAAAGAAAAACAATAAAGACTCTCCGTATTCCGCCTAATAATAAATAGTCGATTAACTAGTCAACGTTAATCCTAATTGTAATATATGGGATTCAACAAATTGAACAATTAGACTCTCCTTGTTACTAACCATAATTCAGATTTGATCAAAAAGTACTGAAAGAAGCTAAAGGGTGAAATTTTTTTAAGAAGCTCAGCGTAAAACCCTATAAGAATAATGGAAATTTGTGGGTTCAAGGGGGACCATGCAAATCACCTTAAAACCTACTAATCTGGATTTGTTTAAGGAAAGGATGATCATGATTTTCTCTGTAATTAGAATCTGATAACCCCAAGCATGCATTAAGAATTAATTAGAATAAGCATGCTATTTAGGAGTTCCAAGATGTCGGCAATTATGCTATACAAGAGATCAGAATGATTCGAGTGTAAGGTTGAACCAGACACCGAGATTTGCTTCAGCTTTGTGAGAGGGTTCGAGGAGATATACATTGATCAACAGACAACAGTCATGTGACTATAGAGAAAAATAGCATTTTTAAGTACTAGTTACACAGTAAAAATGAATAATTAATTCATATATGAAAATATATTGTCCCGTAGAGTATGATAATAGTTACTTGAAAGGTCCTAACGTGTCTTTGCTTGCTTTCGATAAATCTTCCACGTTTCTAACGATCATCATAGCTCCAAATTGTTATAAAGAATTTGGAGTGTGATTTTAATAATCTGTAAAGTGCACAGTTCAAAGTTCATACCCTAGAGTATGTACAGTATATGAAAGCAACTCCCTAGCGGAGTGAGGCGGAGTCAGGATTAAATGATTTAGATATTTTTGTCTTTTTTAGTTACTGAAATAATTTATGCATATTTCATAAATTTCTTAACACATATAAAAATTTGAATTAAAGTTACATTATTGACTTCGACCAAATCTGTAATCTAAGCTCTAACTCCGCCACACTTCGGAGCGAGGAAGGAGAAGTGTAGGAGAGTGGGCAGCCGGGGATCAGTTCAGAGATTAAGTAGGTGTTTGGACATACTAATTATAATTTTTGGAAATAAATATTTTTTGGAGTAAGTTGAAAAATAATATTTGAGATTATGTTTGAACATGCATTTCACTTGAAAAAATATTGCAGTTTTGTAAGTGAGAAAAAAAATTTAAAATTTTGAAAAAGTGACATTTTCCAAAAAAAATTATAGAATTATAAAATTTCACGGAGAAATTGTATGGACAACGGGTCCCGAGATTGAAAGCGAACCATGACATAATCTTATTTGCCCATGCCAACACAAAGAGTGGCGGGCTACCACACATTCCACGAAATTTGCGCGCATGGAACAGTAGTACTCATAAAATGCTGATGCTTGCTCCTTATACTAGGGCTCAAATATCAAATTGACCCTATTGCTATTTTTATAATCTTATGTCAAATATATGGTGTGCATACATGTTATACCAAGAGATGTGGAAATTTGCGCGTGCAAGCATGTAACTACATATGGCGGCTAAAAGTCACATCGTAACCCCCTCTCTCAACTTATGTAATTGTCTCCCTATCCATTAAACATATGGCCCCGAAACAGTGAATATGCTCCTTGTCAAAGGTACTTTCCAAGAAACTTTGAATTAAGGTTCCCCTTTGGTGGGGTCTTTAGTGTCTTCGGGTTAAGACACAACATATTAGATGATGTTCCATTATACTTGGTAGTTGCCGGATTAGACAATTTCATTTAATCCCCCTTTTAATGGGTCCTGATCATGGCTTTGGAAGATATCATATTGGTGTGTTAAGAGAAAATTGAAAAACACACTCTTAACACTTTTACTACTATACAAAAAGGGTCTGGAGTCGAGACAAAAAAGAGTCTGGAGTCGAGATACAGATTCATAATATAAATTTTATGAGTTTAATATTTAAGTATTTTAACATTGAACTAATTATATTTTTAAAATTACGGATTCATATTTATTATTTTTATAATTTTAATAAATTTTCACATGAATTTATGCTCCACCTAAAAAATTATGAGCTCAATCGGACCCATAGCAATACTACTTCCGCCATTGGGTCTGGTTATACCTCCTTTTCCTCTTGTACATGTCCTACTTATGAAGTTGGACATAGTTGACCATCACTTATCACATGCAGTGCAATTGCATTCTCAACAGCTCAGACAGGTACAAAACCATACTGATAAACTCTAGTTAATATCCAATTGAAAAGAAACCACTTAAGCAGATTAGCTGAGTATTTCGATATGGCAAGAAGGGAATCCATGTATACGTTTTGTATTTTACCTAGAAGCTATTGAAATTTAATTTGTTAAACAAAGAGTTTGAAACATAAAAATGTACTGTTTGTGCATAAATAACCAAACTAACTAAGCTCATTATAAAGAAATTTGGTAGAGGGGTAAGGTGTTTTCTAGTGTTTCCTAATACTAATGGATAAAAGTGAAAGATATATGTGTACGAGTAAAATCGGGAATAGAGCTACTGTGATTTTCCGCTGAAAAAATGAGGAATATCGTTACTCGTTACTAGCTCGAATGAGATCGAAGGTGGCCACAGATCGGAACCAGGGGCAGACGAATGATACGTCGGGAATCGAACATGGCCGAATCCCGGAAGAGTCAAGCTCGAGTGCAACGAAGAATCGAGGGTAAAGGAAAGATGGTTAAAGAGGACAAACGAGGAACCGAAATATCCGCCATCAGCCGGATATTGCAGCACGGATCACTGCCGGTATTAACTGCAGATCATGTTTCGTGGGAGGAAAGGAAAGAAATATATTTTACCTTGTTTAGATTTGTAATAGGATAAAAACTCCTATACTATACAAAAAGGAAGACCCTTTTATTTTTTGAAACTGTTACTAGCACACATATCAAAGCAACAAAATTTACTTTGGCTTTTAATAATTGTTTAAGAATTCTTCAATTGTTCATCTGTTTATTTGAATCGGAGCCCTATCTCGAAGGCTCAATCGAGGTCGGCTATTGGCACTAAAGTTGAATCCAAGGCTTAATTACTACATCAATTCGGTTTGGTTGTTTCATTTCATTTCAATTTAATTATTTACTGTTTTTTGATCGTTTGTATTAAATTAAAACATATCCTTTAAACCGCATAGAAATTTAATTTTTATCCATTTTAAGGATAAACATTTTGGCGCCCACCGTATGGCTAAGAATAATAGTGGTGATTTAATACGAATCTTGATAACACACTATATTTTATACTTGTTCTTTAAAGTTTGATTTCAAGATTATTCAATATGTCAGAATCTCAATATGCTCACTTAAGTGTTGACGCCGAATCAGGCCACCATGGTGAAAATAACAACGTGGTGCCGAGCAACAACGTGCCCCTTGTTGACCCTAATAGCATTCCAATCGCTGATCTAGTTGATGCCAATTCACAGGTTGCTATCAACATCAACCTACCGACTAATCCCAATAACAACATTCATGGGGCACCTCGGGCATCGGTTCATGAGGCACCCGGAGGGGAAGTTGATGGAGTTAGCTTATGTTTGATCTTTAAAATGTTGCAAGCTCTGTAAATTGCCATAGCACAACTGCAGAGTTAAAATCACGCACACAACGTAGCTGAACCCGAACGGGTTGGAGAAGACACTTGGAGGGAAGAACGGATTGTCACAAAACCGACGAGTTTGGATCAGGAGAAACTTTCGAGGTGATGAAAATACTCGAGGCACTGATGAAACGGGGGTAATCCGGCGAAAAGAAGATAGAGACAAAAGACAAGAAACTGAAAACTTACAACTCGAGGGTCGATCAGATCCCGAGAGCACCTCCAATAGTGAAGGGATCAGATTCCAAAAAGTTCATTAAGAAGCCTTTCTCCCCGAGCACGACACTAAAGCAAATTCCAAAAAGGTTTCGAATGCCCGATATTCCCAAATATAATGGGATCACATATCCAAATGAGCATGTGACTTCTTACACATGTGCAATAAAAGGCAATGACCTCGAGGACGACGAGATCAAGTCGGTATGGCTGAACAAATTTGGGAAAACCCTGTCCAAGGAAGCGATAATATGGTATCATAATTTACCTCCAAACTTTATTGATTCGTTTGATATGATTGCAGATGCCTTTGTTAAAGCTCATGTCGGAGCCATTAAAGTTGAGGCAAGGAAATCAGACTTGTTCAAATTGAAGCAGAGGGACAACGAGATGCTTAGGGAATTTGTGTCGAGATTCCAAATGGAACGGATGGACCCGCCACCAGTTGCGGATGATTGAGCTGTTCGGGCATTTACTCAAGGGCTCAACCCTCGTAGTTCGGTTGCGTCTCAACAACTAAAGCAAAATTTGGTAGAGTATCCGGTGGTTACTTGAGCTGATGTCCACAACAGATATTTGTCAAAGATTAGAGTCGAGGACGACCAATTACTGACCCTTTTGGGTTTGGTTTATCCAGTAGAGCGAATGAAAAGTCTAAAAGAGTAGTAGATTAGGAATCCAAGCCACTCCGAGATCGATACTAGCCTTACAACTTAGATAGAAGGGGAAACGGACCCAGTCGCTATCTGACCAAGAACGACAGAAGGAATGATCAAGGTCCAAAAGATCAAGGGTTGGTGAATAGAAATGGGTTCGACAGATCTTCTGGAGTCATAGATGCCCCGAGGCTATTAGAATATAAATTCAATATAGCTGCAGCGAGTATAGTATCAGCCATCGGTCGCATCAAGGAGACCAAACATCTGAGGCTGCTCTAGTCTGATCCGGCACAGAGGGGTCATAGTTTGATATGTAAATATCATGATACTCACAAGCACAAAACCGAGGATTGTCGGCAGTTAAGGGAAGAAGTGACTCGTTTATTCAACAATGGGCATCTTCGGGAATTTCTTAGTGAACGGGCCAAAAACGATTTCAAGAACATGGACGCCAACAAGCAGATCGAGCAGGAAGAACCCTAACATGTGATTAACATGATTATTGGAGGAGCAGACGTTCCCTAAAGATCAATGATAAAACACACCAAAGTCTCCATCATGAGAAAAAAACGAACTCGAGATTACGTTTCGGAAGGATCCATCTTGTTTAGTGATGAGGATGTTGAGGGAATCATTCAACATCATAATTATGCACTGGTAATATATGTACTTATTAATAAATCTCGAGTTAATCGCATGTTAATTGATCGAGGTAGCTCGGCTAACATCATCCGATGGAGAGTCACGAAACAACTGGGATTATTGGACTAGATCGTACCAGCAGTTTAGGTGCTGAACGGGTTCAATATGGTGTGCGAGCACTCTTTCTGTAATATCTCTTTTCTTACTGATTGAATTCAGGTAAATATTCGATCAAAACCCTTAGTCCGATAGGGGGATAATATATATTCAATCCGGATAAGACACTGAGATGAAAGACGAATCAAGCAAGAAAGGCAGAAAGTTGTTCCGGTGTTAACGAGTTCGGAAAGAAGGTCAAGGATGAACAGTAGACAAAGACAAAGGAAAGAGGAGATGGAGCTGACCTCGCTGCTGACCTGGGAGCACAACAAAGGGAGAAATCACCTTACCGATCAACACGGCCGAAACCACTTAACAAGCAAATTTCTATGTGATCGAGAGATACATGAGGTACAATGCATTGTTCGGGAGATCGTGGGTTCATAGCATGAGAGCGGTACCATCGACCTTGCACCAAGTGTTGAAATTCCCAACACTAGTAGGAATCAAAATTGTGTAGGGGGAACAACTAACCGCAAAGGAGATGTTCACCGTCGAAGAAGTGATCCTTGTGCCCACAATCACGACCTCAAAAGATAAGGGACCGATGAAGAAAAAGGCACCAAATAGCAATCACATATATCGGCCTCAACCGAGCCGAAAAAATGGGAGGACCGTCCAATAGACGAGGAAGATGACTTTGGGGTCCCGATATCCTTCGTAGTACTTGATAACGCCGATGCCAACAAGTCAACAATCGAGGAATTGGAACAAGTCATATTATTTGAGCATCTGTCGGATAGAAAGGTGTACTTGGGCACGGGGCTAACCCCTGAGCTTAGGAAAAAGCTTATTGATTTTCTTAAAGTTAATGCTGATTGTTTTTCCTGGTCCCAGTTAGATATGACAGGAATCCCACCGGAGCTAACAACTCACAAATTGAGTTTGGATCTAAACTTCCATCCGATTAAATAGAAAAAGAGGCCACAGTCCGAGGTCAAAATGGCATTCATCAAAGACGAGGTATCTAAACAAATAGGTTCCATTTCGGAAGTTAAATACCCAGATTGGCTAGCTAACGAAGTTGTCGTACCTAAAAAGGTAAAAAAAAACTTAGAATGTGTGTAGATTATAAGGACATGAATAAGGTATGCCCAAAAACTCGTTTCCTTTGCCTAACATCGACCGAATGATCGATGCAACGGCAGGGCACGAGACGTTGAGCTTTCTCAACGCATATTTTGGGTACAACCAAATATGGATGGACCCGAGTGACCAAGAGAAAACTTCTTTTATAACTAGGTTCGACACTTATTGTTATAACGTGATACCATTTGGGTAAAAAAAATGCCGGTGCCACATACCAACGCTTACTTAACCTAATGTTCAATGAAAAATAAGAAAATCAATAGAGGTTTATTTTGACGATATGTTAGTTAAGTCTCTGCGAGCAGAGGACCATTTGAAACATTTGCAGGAAACCTTCGACATACTAAGTGTAACGACCCGACCGGTCGTTTTGCTTTCTAGAACCCCGTTCCCCTAACCAAGATTTCCCGTATGTGCTCTTAGTATTTTATGACTTGCGGGGATGGTTAGCTCGAGATTTGGAAGGGTTCGGGTTGAAATCGGAACACTTGGTTCCTTAGGCTGGCCTTAAAAGGCTAAGTTTGACTTTGTTCAACATTTTGAGTAAACAACCTCAGAATCGAGATTTGACGGTTCCAATAGGTTCTTATGATGATTTCAGACTTGGGCGTATATTCGGATCGGGTTTTGGATGAACAGGGAACGTTTCTGTCCCCAATATTGAAAGTTGGCATTTTAGGTGAATTTCAACAGTTTGGGTTGAAGTGAATTTTTATGTTATGGACGTCCGTTTGGAATTCTGAGCCTGTGAATAGAAACGTATGGTGATTCTGCACATAGGAGCGCGTCCGAATGTCGATTTGGAGGTATGTAGATCGTTTCGGGGTCATTTGGCGAAAGTTAAAATTTGAAGGTTTTTGGGAAGTTTGACCGAGAGTGGACTTCTTGATGTTGGGCTCAGATTCCGATTCTGGAAGTTAGAGTAGCTCTATAATTTCATTTAAGACTTGTGTGCAAAATTTGAGGTCAATTGGACGTGATTTGATAGAAATCGAACGTGCGGATGTGTTTTTAGAAGTTTTGAGTTTTCATGATTTGATTCATGCATTTTGGCGTCCGATTCATTCTTTTAGATGTTATTTCGGCATTTCGATCACGCGAGCAAGTTTGTATGATACTTTTAGACTTGTGTGGATGTTTGGTGAGAAGCCCCGAAGGCTCGAGTGAGTTTTGGACGCATTCGGATGGATGGGGAGACTTCCGTTTTCTGGTTTTTTTTGCTGGTGTCTCAGGTATCGCAAATGCGAGATTTTTTTCGCATTTGCAAACTTTGCATTTGAGAGATAGGCTTCGCAACTGCGAAGAAGCCTGGCCAAGGCAGGACCCGCATTTGCGAGATTTCCAATCGCTTTCGCGATCAACCTCCCTTTGTATTTGCGATGTTGTGGTCACAAATTCGACCTTGACAGTGGGGGCTCAGCTTCGCATTTGTGAAGATTTTGTCGCAATTGCGACCTTCGCATTTGCGAATAAGGTGTCGCAATTGCGACACCTGCGACCTGTGCAACAGCTTTTATTGCGAGACTTATCCTTATTTTCCTCATTTCCCACTGGGTCTTTGACGATTTTAAGAGCATTTTTGGGAGGGGTTCCATCAACATCAAGAGGTAAGTGATCCCTATCAATTCTATAGCTAAATAAACGAATCATAGGTAGATTTAACATGAAAAATGGTAGGATTTATGGGATTTTTGAGGAAAACCTAGGGTTTTGATAAAAAAAAAAGGGTTTAACCACTAAAATGATTATGGAATGGGTGAAAATTAAAAATTTGAGTTCGTGAGGTTATGGGTAACAACTTTCTTAATAAATTTTTGGAATCCGATCACATGGGCGCGAGGGTGAATTTTAGGAATTCTTCAATTAGGATTGGGAAATCATTTTAATAGATCGGATATGAACTTTTGAAAATGTATTGATTATTTTATATAATATTTAACTAGTTTCGAGTCGTTTGTCACTTTAATAGTTGATGTTATACTAAGTATCCTTCTCTTATTCTCTCATAGATGGTGAGAACGCGCACAGCTGATGTTCCAGACCTGGGAGGAGCTGCTCCCCCTGTTGCTAAATGCCGAGGCAGAGGCCGAGGGAGGGCTCCAGCCCGAGGTAGAGGACGAGGGTGTCCCGGAGTTGCTCCCGCCATGCCACCAGCTGATCCAGCAGAGAGTCCCATTATTGAGGAGCAGGGCGAGGTGCCTGCAGCAGAGCCAGCCCCGGTAGATTTCATAGTCAGCACCGGGCTTCCAGGAGGTCATGGGCCGTATGCTACGATTCATGGACACTATAAATCAGGCTGGTTTATTTCCAGTAGACCCAGCCACATCTCAGGCGGGAGGGGGAGCGCAGACCCCTACTTCTCAGGCTCCTGGGCATGCAGCTGTTGCATATCAGACCTCGAGCACACTACCCGTGGGCGGAGCTGGTAGCAGTCGTACCTGAGCCCAGACTAGCTGCGACCGCCGAGCCGCAAAAGTATTGGACAGATGGACTAGGCTATACCCTCATGTCTTCATAGGTGAGCGACATGAGGATCCCCAGGACTTCATTGATCGGTGCAGGGACAGACTGCACAACATGAGGATATTAGAGACCCACAGGTGGATTTTACTACTTTTTAACTGGAGGGAAGGGCTTGTAGATGGTGGCAGTCTTATCTTCTTGGCAGATCAGAAGGTTCTCCTCCCTTGACTTGGGATCAGTTTACACGCCTTTTCTTGGATATGTATATTCCACCCTCTCAGAGGGAAGAGTTGTGGTTTCAGTTTGAGCAGCTCCATCAGGGTCAGATATCGGTGATCGATTATGAGGCGAGATTCTCTAAGTTGTCTCATCATGCACTTATGATACTTCCTACTGAGGCGGAAAGAGTACGAAGGTTTGTTGCGGGGTTACACTCCGGTATTCAGGCCCTATGGCTTGAGAGGTTGAGATGGGGACTTCTTACCAGCTAGTTGTGGAGATAGCTCAGAGGATTGAGGTTATCATCAGTGAGGCCGAGAGCAGATGCAGCAGGACAAGAGGTTCCGTTATTCCGGAGGGTTCAGTGGTGCCCCGTTTGGGGACAGGGTTAGTTTGGGAGAGGTCAGCCTAGCCGGCCCACATATCCAGCACCGCCGCCTCCTCGAGGTGCTCCAGTACGATCTTATTTCAACGCCATGGCAGAGAGTTCCTACTGTCCACCAACCATTCAGGGTTCCTCCAGTGGGTATTCAGGCCATCAGTGTTAGACTTTAGGTTAGTAGTCCACGGTACCGAGAGGTTGTTTCGAGTGGGGGGATCTCAGCCATGTGCGGAGGTTCTGCCCCAGGCTTCGGGCAAGGCAGTGCAGCAGAGTTCTCAGCCTATGATTACAACACCAGAAGCTGCATGTCTGCAGCTACTCCAGGTCTTCAGGAGACCTTGGCCCAGATCTTATCCGTCTGCACTGGCCTAGCTCAGGCGGTGTCAGCCACTACAGCTGCGGCTACTTCTC
Organism: Nicotiana obtusifolia; assembly: GCA_002018475.1. NCBI lineage: Eukaryota > Viridiplantae > Streptophyta > Magnoliopsida > Solanales > Solanaceae > Nicotiana > Nicotiana obtusifolia. The sequence goes on along the minus strand of MCJB01002400.1, from coordinate 3,621 downwards.
AAGCCGGGGGAGGCAACCAGACTCCAGTTGCCCGTACACCTGAGCAGGTAGCCCAAGGACTCCAAAGGACGGAGGCACCTCCAGCCCAGGCCGTTGCACCAGCTCGGGAATACATAGTACCAGCTATGCCCGATGATGAGCAACGTCGTCTCGAGAGGTTTGGTAGACTCCAGCCTCCATCTTTCAGTGGTGCTGAGGGCGAGGACGCCCAAGGATTTCTTGATAAATGCCAACGAATGCTTCGGACAGCTGGCATTCTTGAGTCTAGTGGTGTGGCATTCACCACATTTCAATTTACGGGAGCCGCCTTTAATTGGTGGGAGGCTTACGAGAGACGTAGGCCAGTTGATGCAGCGCCTCTTACGTGGCAACAATTCTCCACTCTTTTCTTGGAGAGATATGTGCCACAGTCCCGCAGGGAGGAGCTGCGGAGACAGTTTGAATGGCTGACACAGGGGGATACTACTGTGTCACAGTACGAGTCAAGATTTTCTGAGTTGGCTCGACATGCTATTTGGATGGTTCCGACTGATCGTGAAAGGATCAGGAGGTTTGTGGATGGCCTTAACTACCCTCTCCGTGTACTTATGACCAGGGAGAGAGTATTGAGTGCTACTTTCGAGGAAGTGGTTGACATAGCTCGCGAAATTGAGACGGTTCGCCGTCAGGAGCGAGAGGAAAGGGAGGTTAAGAGACCTCGAGGATCGGGTAATTACAGTGGTGCTCCTTCGAGAGGCCAATTTCAGCAAGGTAGAGGCCGTTCGTTCAGGCCTGCTCAGTCAGTAAGCCCAGGATATCATGGGGCTTCTGCAGGTCGTGGTTATCATGGGTTGCGGCAGGGCCAGTCTACACTTGGCGCCTTGCCAGTACATTCTCAGTCAGCCTAGGGTCCGCCTAGACAGAGTGCATCTGCTAGGGTACCAGTGAGCTGCTATGATTGTGGCGAGATGGGCCACGTACGGAAGTTTTGTCCCCATCGTGGAGCGGGATCGTTCCAACAGAGGGGTCAACCCTCGACTTCTGCTCCACAGCCCGCTCAACTAATGGGTGGTGGAGG
>MCJB01002399.1:0-12227 GCA_002018475.1 Nicotiana obtusifolia | reverse complement strand
AAATTAGCCCCTCCTCTCCTTGTCCAAATAGAATTTCAACTCCTTGAAACTTCTCCCCTTTGGATTGGGAGTTGTTTCCTTCTTGGACTAGACTTCGGGTTTCCTATTCTCCTCCTCAAATTCGGCCTCCCTAACACTTCTTAGGCCCTCTCCCACGTTTTTCAACCAAAATCTTCAAGAACAACAAATTAAAGTTCAAGAACTTCAAGAATTCAAGGCAATCTCGTTAGGAACGTTTGAGGATTCAAGAACCTCTTCAAGAACAACATAAAACTCTTCAAGAACTTCAATCCTTAGATGATTTAACAACTTCAACAACACAAATTTTTTGTTTTTTCTTTCTTTTTTTTTTCACGTTTTTTTTTTCTTCTCGTTTTTTTTTCACGTTTTTTTTTTTTTCAAAAACGAAATTTAAGAATTAGAACCTAAGACTAAGGCACGAAGAACATGATTGGGATTGTAGAAACAAACCCTTTCCAAGCTCTGATACCAACTTATGCAATATAAAAAGTGGAAACAAGAAAACAAAAGATAGAAGTAAGACGCTCAATGAACTATCAAGACAACAAGTAGGAACTAGTCTACTTACCTTCTTGATGAAGTCACGGAGTACCTATACTATACGAACAACCCTCAAGACAACAATGGTCTTGCAAACTGTTCGATCAAACAAAGGAACAAGTTCAATTTTGAGTCACAACAAAATTGGACAAGTTAATTCACACGATTTTGGGAGCAATGTGCTGCCGGGTTTTGATTGATAATAATGTCAAAAGGTATCAAAATAATGAAGTGTTTAGGCTTATATAGAATGAGCCTTTACCTAAATCAACTAGGAAAAGAATAACTAGTTAACCTAAATCAACTAGGAAACAACTAATTAACAAAAAGGCCACAATTTGGCTAATTTAAAGAATAGTCACGCAGGACCAAACAAATATTAATGTCTTCAATAATTACATAATAATACAACATAAACACAAATGTACATCTTCAACACAAGATTCGTCCATAGCAAGATTTATGGACGCTTGGATCTTCTCCAAGGCTAACCAACGCCTTTTCTTGCCTTGTTCATAGATGGCATTGATAACACTTGATCAAATTTATTTGCATCATGTTGTTCCTGGTGTATAGGGAATCTTGTCCAGTGTTGATCCAGAGGGAGTATTTCAGGGTAGTGTGTTTTGAGGTTTTGTTTCTCCTGTGTGTGCTGTTGTTTGTATAGGAATAAGGTGATTGATGCAATTGCATTAGACTGACCACCGGGGGTGCTAATACCACACAATGCAATTGCGCCAATAACCTTAGCCTATAAGAACAGTTCTTTGCAAAGTTGATGCTGCTTTTGTTGCTGGTATCCCTGTATCTGTTATGTTTGTTGTAGTTGTTACTGATGTTGTTGTAATTGATGAGTTTCTGATGCATTGTTTCCTTGGTTAGCTGCTGGTTGGACCATTGTGTGCTATTGTTGCTGCCTTCTCTTGAATGCTTATGTTTAAAATTGCTGACACCATTGCTTTTGTTGTATCTGTTGTTGCTTGTTTTTCTGTTTGTCTTTGACATTGCATATCTGTGTTGCTGATACTTGTGTTGCTGGTTCTTGAATACTCTTTCTTTCTTGACTTTCCCTGTGTTGCTTATATCTGTTCCTGCTGTCCTCAGGTGTTGTGTTTGTGCTGAATTGTTGTGAGAGTGTTGTTGGCCTTGTTGTGCTGATTTGTGCTTAAGCTATGTTTCAGTTCACCAATCTTGCTGGTCCTCTGATGTGTTGTTGTTGTAGCCTTGTTGTTGTGCCTCTACTGTTTGCCTGAAAGCTGTTGCTGGTGTTGCTGAGTGTAGCTAAGTGTTTCTGAGTGTTGAGCTTTTGTGTTGCTGTTTCTGCAATTTTGCTGCTGGTGTAACAGGTTCCTTTGCTGCATTGGGGCTGCCTTGCCATGCTTTGTGTATCTGCTGTTGCTGTTGCCTTGTTGCTGAACCAGATTACTGCTACTGGGATTGTTTCTTCTTCTATTAATTTTGGCTTCCTTGATGTGTTCAGTTTCTGCTGATCTCTGCCAATGACTGATGCTGCAAACTGTCACTAGCTGTACAGATTGATGTTCCCTGTTATTTGCTCTATTGATTTTTCTTTGTTTCCTCCAAGCTTTGTTCTGCTGTCCTGAGGTGTCCAGAAACTTTCACACCTCAAATGCAGTAATGTCGTACGGGCTAACAATGTTGTTCCTAGTAATGTCGTTCGGGCTAACAAGCTTTGTTTCCTAGTAATGTCGTTCGGGCTAACAAATACCCCAGTAGCCTTTATGGATCTCATGAATACTGTATTCAGGCCCTAATGTGTTCGTGGTTGTATTCATTGATGACATTCTAGTGTATTCCCGTTCGAAGACAGAACATATGGGCCACTTGTGAATAGTATTACAGACCCTACGGGATCGCAGGCTATATGCGAAGCTTTCCAAATGTGAATTCTGGTTGAACTCAGTAGCATTCCTAGGCCATGTAATATCTGACGAGGGTGTTAGTGTCGACACTCAGAAAATTGGTGCAGTGAAGAGTTGGCCAAGACCCACAACACCGTCAGAGGCTCACAGTTTTCTAGGACTAGCCGGATATTATAGGAGTTTTGTACATGGGTTTTCCTCTATATCGGCGCCACTGACTAAGTTGACGCAGAAAGCTACCAAATTCCAACGGTCCGACGCTTGTGAACGTAGTTTCCAGGAGCTAAAGAATCGGTTGATCTCCGCACCGGTGCTTACTCTTCCAGAAGGAATAGAAGGGTATGTGGTCTATTGTGATGCTTCAGGTGTAGGTTTGGGATGCGTATTGATGCAACATGGAAAGGTGATTGCTTACGCATCAAGGCAATTGAAGAAGCATGAAAAGAATTATCCAACCCATGATTTGGAATTGGCTGCGGTAATATATGCTTTGAAAATATGGCGGCACTACTTATACGGCGTCCATGTCGACATTTACACAAATCACAAGAGTTTGCAATACATTTTATGTCAAAAGGAGTTGAATCTGAGGCAGCGACGTTGGCTCGAGTTACTGAAAGACTACGACGTTGGAATACTGTATCATCCCGGTAAAGCCAATATTGTGGCAGATGCCCTCAGTCGTAAGTCAATGGGAAGCTTAGTACACATCGAAGCGGGTAGAAGGGATTTGGCTAAAGGGCTTCATCAGCCAGCCAGTATGAGAATCAAATTGATAGACTCCGAGGACGGAGTTGTTGTTGTACATAATACATCAGAATCATCCTTGGTAGCCGAGGTAAAAGCACGACAATATGAAGATTCCACCTTAGTACAATTGAGAGAGGGCATTCAGCAGGGTAAAATTTCAGCTTTTGAGATTGCAGGGGATGGAACACTGAGGTGCCAAGGCCGATTATGTGTGCCTAATGTGGCCGGGTTGCGAGAGAAGATTATGAGGGAAATTCACCAATCCTGATATTCCATCCATCCCGGTTCGACAAAGATGTACCATGATGTCAAAGAGCAGTATTGGTGGGATAGTATGAAGAAGTCTATTGCAGAATTTGTAGCCCAGAGTCCCAATAGTCAACAGGTAAAGATAGAACATCAGAAACTCGGTGGGTTGCTTCAGAATATATAAATTCCAACCTGGAAATGGGAGGTGATCAATATGGACTGCATTATTGGATTACCTCGCTCTTATCATAAATTTGACTCCATCTGGGTGATAGTTGATCGACTTACAAAATGTGCCCATTTTCTGCCTGTTAAAACCACTTACACAGCCGAAGACTATGCAAAGCTATATATCAAGGAGATTGTTATACTTCATGGTGTGCCGGTGTCTATTATATTAAACCGAGGAGCTCAATTCACAGCTAACTTTTGGAGGTCTTTTCAGAAAGGTTTGGGCACGGAGGTGAATCTCAGCACAGCTTTTCATCCGCAAACTGACGGACAGGCTGAACGTACCATTCAGACACTTGAAGATATGCTACGGGCATGTGTCTTGGATTTCAAGGGGAGTTGGGATGACCATCTTCCACTCATAGAATTTGCCTACAATAATAGCTACCACTCCAGTATTAAGATGGCCCCATACGAGACACTATACGGGAGGAGATGTAGATCACCAATTGGATGATTCGAACTCGGTGAAACTGAGTTATATTGACCATATTTAATCTACTAAGCCATTGAGAAGGTGAAAGTGATACAGGAATGACTGAGGATGGCACAAAGAAGGCAAAAGTCCTATTCTGACGTCCGACGTCGTGATCTAGAGTTTGAAGTTGGTGATTGGTTGTTCCTAAGAATCTCACCGATGAAGGGTGTCATGCGCTTCAGGAAGAAAGGTAAACTGAGTCCAAGGTATATTGGTCCGTACAAAGTCCTTCACGAGTTGGATGTGTGGCTTACGAATTAGAATTGCCATCCGAATTGGAAATTGTCCATCCAGTATTCCATGTATCCATGCTGAGGAAATGTATCGGAGATGTCACGACCCAACCTGGAGGGCCGCGACGGACACCGGACCCAACTCAACGGGCACCGGCGTACCCTTCATCTAACTTTCTTTGTTATCTATAAAGCTTATCATACACATACAATCTCGAACAATAATCATATTGAACTGAAATATCATACCATGATATGAACATACTTATATACATAATATAGCAAACAAGGCCGCAATGCAAAACCATACAGCAAAATACATACATTTGCCGACAAGGCAATTAACTGTACATAAGTCAACCCATTGTCTATTGTATATACATAACCCAACACTTGTCTATGAGCCTCTACAAGAACATGCATAGTGCAACCTGTGTCGGAAAAGGGCCCCGACATGCCCATAATGCCTATAACAAAGTGCATACCAAGACTACGGCAAGTCCGAAGGATGGATCTCGCCAATATCCGCTGAACTGGATAGCCTACTGTGGTGGGGGAGCCTCGTCTATCTGTCTGCCCGAACCTGCAGCACGACATGCAGCGTCCATAAATAAAGGACGTCAGTGCGGATAATGTACTGAGTATGTAAGACATGAAACATAATGTAGGAACAATAATAAGCATCAGGATAAGAAACATACAACCTGTACCATCTGAATGCCTCTGAGGGCAACTAACCGTGTCATGCCTGACATGCATATGCATATACATATATATATATATATATATATATATATCCTTTTGAAAATCATCACATACATATATACGCCTCTGTGGGCCTCCTCATCATCATACCCAACTGATCAGTGGTTGCACAATAGGTGCCTGCCCGGCCGACTATAGCGCAGCACGGTAAAGTAAAATAGCTGTCGTCTATAGCGTGACTAAGTAGAGTAAAACATATATTTGCATAATAGGTGCCTGCCCAGCCGACTATAGCGCGGCGTGGTAAAGTAAAATAGATAATGCATGCTGGACTCATACGAATCATACTATCATGGTGACGTGAGGTCAAAGAAATAATAATGTATCAATCCTTCCATAAGAGAGGAAACAATATATGCACTCCTATCTACTAAGAATAGAGTATCTTTGGGGCTCGTTCATTGTATCATGCATAAACGGAGTCGTGCAAAAGAAAGAAAGGAATAGTCTTACATACCTGGTATTCTCTGCGTCAATTTCAAGCTGCGCACTATCACAATTTCCTTAATCTACAATGAAAGAAGCGATACTATCGTTATCCTCTAACGTTATAGTTATAACTAGCCACACCCCTAAATTTATATGGTGTTTCTTCACACCCTCCTTCTTCTAAACCTCCATAATAACAGTAGTAAGACATGCAACCCAATAGCAACCCAAAACAATTACAACCCAGTCCATTATCAGTGATTGACTTCAACCTAGGGCTCACATTATGCATAAAATGAGTTTCCAAGGATTCTTAGGAAAAGAATGCATGAAAGAGGGTGGTGACTTACCTTGCATGTGGAATATCTCAGCCCTTCTCCTTGGTCTTTCAACTTCTAGGTCAGACTCTCAATTAGGGCTTGCAGAATGAGGAAAATCAGCTAAGGTTTTTCTCCAATTCTTCAATTTCTAGATTCTTTCTCCAATTTAGAACTTGAAAGGAGAAGAAATTGGTTAAAGTTGTGTGGGACTTCTTTGAGAAGGGTTGCAGGTGGTCGTTCTTGGTCTTGAGTTCCAGAAATGGTGATATAATGGGTGTATGCCCCTTTTATAGGTCAGGCAATAAGTGATACACGTGTCTGATGCCTTCACATTTGCGATAGCATTCTCGTCGCATAATCAACATGCAGTTTGCATTTTTGACGCGAACCGTGGCTGAGAAATCTGTTACACTCTGCGACACAGAAGGACAAATTTGCGGCTCGCATGTAATAATGCGATCGCATTCTTGGACCGCATTCTTGACATGGATTTCTGCCAAGAACTATGTTGCAGTCTGCGATACCTTATGTTCAAAACGCGGTTCGCATACCATAAATGCGATCGCATAGTCGACCGCATTTCTGACATTAGTCCTAGCCCAAGACTCTGCCTTGTTCTGCGATTTCAGTGTTAGATATGCGGCCCGTATGTGGCTTTTGAGGTAGCATATCCAACTTTGCGAAGCCCTATGCTCTTTTCTTGACTTTTTGAACTATTTTCCGGGTTCTTAGGCTCTTATGTGTAAACTATCTTACAACGCAATCTATGTACGAAATTACGGGTTGTACCATTCTCTCCCCCTTAGGAACATTCGTCCTCGAATATAAGGGTCTACGGGGATTTTGCATAACGTTCTGTCTTACAAGAATATGCAACTTATGGACATGTATATTACCAGCATATTATCATTGTGCACTAAGAAACAGTATTCTCAAGTTATTGTTTACCTCGTAACGACGTTTCTCCTTTCAATGCGTTCTACGTTCCCTCGGCATCCTCATTATCTACATTCTGGAACAGATACGGATATTTAGACTTCATCTCTTCCTCTGCTTCCCATGTCATTTCTTCCGTGTGTTCGTTCTTCCACAATACCTTAACGGAAGCTACATCCTTTGTTCTTAGCTTACGGACTTGTCGGTCTAATATAGTCACTGGCACTTCTTCATATGTTAGATCCTCTGTAATCTGCACATCTTCGATGGCGACGACCCGAGAAGGATCTCCGATACATTTCCTGAGCATGGATACATGGAATATCCGATGGACAAACTCCAAGTCGGATGGTAATTCTAACTCATAAGCCACACGTCCAACTTGTCGATGGACTTTGTACGGACCGATATACCTTGGACTCAGTTTACCTTTCTTCCCGAAGCGCATGGCACCCTTCATTGGTGAGATTCTCAGGAACACCCAATCACAAACCTCAAACTCTAGATCACTACGTCGGACGTCAGAATAGGACTTTTGCCTGCTTTGCGCCATTTTCAATCGTTCCTGTATGACCTTTACCTTCTCTATGGCTTGGTGGATCAGATCTAGCCCATACAACTCAGTTTCACCAACTTCGAACCACCCAACTGGTGATCTACATCTCCTCCCGTATAGTGCCTCGTATGGAGCTATTTTAATACTGGAGTGGTAGCTATTATTGTAGGCAAATTCTATGAGTGGAAGATGGTCATCCCAATTTCCCTTGAAATCTAAGACGCATGCCCGTAGCATATCTTCAAGTGTCTGAATGGTACATTCAGCCTGTCCGTCAGTTTACGGATAAAATGCTGTGCTGAGGTTCACTTGTGTGCCCAAACCCTTCTGGAAAGACTTCAAAAATTTAGCCGTAAATTGAGCTCCTCGGTCTGATATGATAGACACCGGCACACCATGAAGTCTAACAATCTCCTTAATATACAGCTTCGCATAGTCTTCAGCTGTGTAGGTTGTCTTGACTGCAGAAAATGGGCACATTTTTAAGTCGGTCAACTATCACCCAGATGGAGTCAAACTTATGATAGGAGCGAGGTAATCCAATAATGAAATCCATACTAATCACCTCCCATTTCCAGGTCGGAATCTCTATATCCTGAAGCAATCCACCGGGTTTCTGATGTTCCATCATTACCTGCTGACAATTGGGACACTAGGCTACAAATTCTGCAATAGACTTCTTCATGCTATCCCACCAATATTGCTCCTTGACATCATGATACATCTTTGTTGAACCGGGATGGTTGGAGTATCGGGATTGTTGAACTTCCCTCATAATCTTCTCTCGCAACCCGGCCACGTTAGGCACACATAATCGGCCTTGGCACCTCAATGTTCCATCCCTTGCAATCTCAAAAGCAGAAATTTTTCCCTGTTGAATGCCCTCTCTCAATCTACCAAGGTGGGATCTTTGTATTGCCGTGCTTTCACCTCGGTTACCAGAGATGATTCTGATGTATTATGCACAGTAACACCTGATGCAGGTCAACCTGATCATGATACGTTTAAACCTTCAAGACCATTCACGAGAAGTCAAGCTAAAGAGCTTCATAATGCACATTTGATGGTGAAGAAGATCCAAGCGTTTGGCGTGTGAAGTTTGCATTTGGCATGTATTATTGTATAGTTATGGAAGACATTAATTCTTACTTGTTTTGGAGTCCTGCGTGACTATTTCATAAACTTAGCCAAATTGTGGCCTTTTTGTTAATTAGTTGTTTCCTAGTTGATTTAGGTTAACTAGTTATTCTTTTCCTAGTTGATTTAGTAAAGGCTCATTCAATATAAGGTTAAACACTTCATTATTTTGATACCTTTTGACATTATTATCAATAAAAAAATGGCAGCACATTGCTCCCAAAATCGTGTGAATTAACTTGTCCAATTTTGGTGTGATTCAAAATTGAACTTGTTCCTTTATTTGATCGAACAGTTTGCAAGACTATTGTTGTCTTGAGGGTTGTTCATATAGTATAGGTACTCCGTGACTTCATCAAGAAGGTAAGTAGACTAGTTCCTACTTGTTGTCTTGATAGTTCATTGAGCGTCTTACTTTTATCTTTTGTTTTCTTGTTTCCGCTTTTTATATTGCATCAGTTGGTATCAAAGCAACTTTCGTTTATATTGCATCAGTTGGTATCAGAGCTTGGAAAGGGTTTGTTCTTACAATCCCAATCCTGTTTTTCGTGCCTTAGTTTAGGTTCTATCTTTAATTTCGTTTTTGATTTATATTAAAAAAACAAAAAAAATGTGAAAAGAAAAAAACGTGAAAAAAAAGGAGAAAGAAAACCCGGAAATTGTTGTTGATTGAAGTTGTTGAATAATATAGGGATTAAGGTTTCGAAGTTCTTGATTGCTTAAAAAAAATCGTTCTTGAAAACCCTAGTTGAAATCTTGAAGCTAGAACGCATTTAATCTTGAAATCTTGAAACACTAGTTGAAATTCTTGAAGGTAGACGATTGAATCTTGAAAATCTTGAAGTTCTTGGAGTTAAAATTGAAGTTCCTGAAGAGTTTTACCTTTTTCTTGAAGAAGTTCTTGAATCCTCAAAACGTTCTTAACAAGATTGCATTGAATTCTTGAAGTTCTTGAACATTAATTTGTTGTTCTTGAAGGGAGGATTGAAAAACGTGTAAGAGCAGCCTAAAACGTGTTAGGGAGGCCGAATTTGAGGAGGAGAATAGGAAACTCTAATTCTAGTCCAAGAAGGAAACAACTCCCAATCCAAAAGGGAGAAGTTTCAAGGAGTTGAAATTCTGTTTGGACAAGGAGAGGAGGGGCTAATTTGTGTTGGAAAAGGAAAGGGGGGAACCAAAATCCTAAGGGCTAAGGAGAAAGGATTGGTCTTCTCCAAACTAAAGTGGGAAAGCTTCTAAAATTTCCTTATCTCTTCAATTTCGAAATTCTTCTTAATTTCACTACTTCTAATTAGTAATTCTTAGGTAATTTCGCTACTTAAGTAATTACTAATCTTTGAGCTTGTAGGACCTCGTGCAAAAACTCAAAATTTCCACTTTCGTAGATAATTCTTGGCTTCTTGTGCTCACTTAAAAAGCTGTCCGCCTATCGAGTCGCATAACTTCACTCACCCCGAAGAAAACTATTGATCTTGTGAACTTGAAAGGTCGCTAAGGAACTTGGTCAATTAGAGGAAGCCAATTTGAAGACAAGTGTGAAATCCTACCCAAAAATTTGAGTGAACCCGAGAGTCATTCAAAAAGTGAGAGTGAAAATTTTAACTAACCTTAACACATTCTCTAGTCTTATTTCTTTGCAGGAACATGGCTACAAAAGGAGAAAAGGTTGTAATCAACATTACTTTTGCCGAGCTATGGGCTGAAGTAAAGGCACTTAGTATCCGAGTGGAGAACCTTGAAAGAACTACTTGTACTTGGAAGAATACCGGGGAAGGAACTAGTGATGGTCCTACCTTAAGACATGAACATGATTGTATTGTTTGTGTGGTAGAGAGTAACGAGGAGATTGAGGTCGATAAGGGAGCTGATTTGATTGAGTGTGACGATTCTACTAATGTTCACCCCTTGCCTAGTGTTGTTAGTGTTGTTTTGCAGGAATACAGGGACATGTTTCCCGAGGAGATGCCGAGTGGACTACCTCCGTTGAGGGGGATAGAACACCAAATTGACTTTGTCCTAGGGTCACAGATTCCAAACTAACCCGCATATCGAAGCAATCCACAGGATACTAAGGAGTTGCAACGACAAGTGGATGAGCTATTTTTTTTTTGATTGAAATTAGTTATTTATTGATAGTTTAGCAAAAATTTACAAAGGAGGGGGACATAAACCTTACCTCACCAAAAAAGTACATGTATCTAGCCATTCTAAAGCGTTGACTATAGGTACCTTGATAGTAAGTAGTTAGTCCTCTACAGAAAGGATCTTCTAATTGCTCTAGATCATTTATACACAAAAGAAAATATGGTAGTTTCTCATTGATAGTATGACTATTACATCTATTTTGTCTCAAGATATCAAAGGAATGAAATCTTCTTTCATGATCGATGCTATGCTGTGTGGATATGTTGTTGGCTCCCTGTTCCTTTGTTTGTGCCAAGTTCTGCTGAGGGTTCTGTTGATGTTGGGTGACTCTGTTGATGCTTGCGTTTCTGCTGCTGATGCTGGAGATGATGCTATCATATCTGAAGGTTGTTGGTGCTACTGTTGTGAAGTCAAAGTTACTGCTGTTCTGTATGCTCGTTGCTGATTGATTTCCAGTATGAATTATGTTGTGAGGCTGGCCTGCTGACTGAGTATGTGCAATGCTTGTTCTTCGATGTAAGGTTGGATCTGTTCTGATATTCAGGGGGGTGCTGTGTTTAACCTACATGTATACTATGCTGAAACTGTGGAGAATGATGCTTTTGTAGGTAGAAGGTGATTGGTGCAATTGTATTAGAATGAGCACCGGGGGTGCTAATACCACACAATACAATTGCGCCAATGACCTACTCCTGTAAGAAACATTTCCTGTTGAGGTGGTTATGAAATTATTGATCCAATCCCTGTTTTTGTTGTCGTTGTTGCATAACTGTCTGGTACTGCTTCTGGTGTTGGGGCAGTGGTGCATTGTTCTCTTGGTTTGATGTTGCTGCTGGTACTGGTAAGTGATGTTGGCCAATTGTTGAGATGGAGTATGTTCTGCTTTATTTGTGAGGCTGCTGACATTGATTTTTGTCTTCTATTTTTGCTTGTTTTTTGCATTGTTGTTGCTGCAGTAGTCCTTGCTACATTTGCTGATTCTGATTTCCATGGTCTGCTTAAATTTTCTCTGTTCTCTGGATGTTGAACCTGTCTTCATCACATTGAATTTCTTGAGTGCATCTGTCTGTTCTTGCTGGTGATTGTTGCTGGCTATTGTTGAGATTCTTCTCTGTTTCCTTTCCTCCTGTCCCTGCATTGCTCTGTCTCTATTTTTACTGCTTCCTTTGGTTACCTTGCAGTGTTATGGCTCAATGTTTATTGCTCTCCCTGCTGAATTTTCTGATCCTGAACTGCTGTGTCTTGTTTCTGTTGTTCCCTGTTTCTTGTTTGTCTGGTGTGGGTAAAAGGTGTTGTTTGCTGAGGTTGAAGTTGCTGAAGTTGCTGGTTGCCTTATACTCCTCCTCTTGCTCTGTTGGTCTGATGCATTCAGGAAGTTGCTGGTACTTCTGTGTTGTAGGTGATCTCGTCTTTCCTTCCTTTTCTGATGCAGTGTGAGTGTTGTTTCTGTGTGAGTATGCTGCCTTGTGTTCCATTTCAGTGGTGTTGTGATCAGCTGTTTACTCCAGGATCTTCCCAGTGTGTCCAGTTGTTCTATTAATCTTTGTTCTCTGT
>MCJB01002398.1:0-12232 GCA_002018475.1 Nicotiana obtusifolia | reverse complement strand
ACGAAAATATCAAAATCGGGCCGAGTTCTCGTTTAATGGCCTAAAAATAGCAAAAAATAAGGAACGATCATTGCGGGTCGCTCTCATACGCTCCTTTGGTCCTTCCCTAATGTCCGGATAAATTTTATGAGGTCTGGGTCCGGATTCCCGGGGCCACGCCAAAAGCGTGGCCTATAGCACACGAAAATATCGAAATCGGGCTGAGTTCTCAGTTTATTGCCAAAAAATACCATAGAATGAGGAACGGTCATTGCAGGTCGCTCTCACACATTCCTTAGGTCCTTCCCTAATGTACGGATAAATATTATAGGGTCCGGGTCCAGATTCCCGCGGCCACGCCAAAATCGTGGGATATAGCACACGAAAATATCAAAATCGGGCCGAGTTCTCGTTTTACTGCATAAAAATACCAAAAAATGGGGAACGGACATTGCGAGTCACTCTCACACATTCCTTAGGTCCTTCCCTACCGTACGGATAAATATTATAGGGTCCAGGTCCGGATTCCTGGGGCCACGCCAAAAGCGTGGGTTATAGCACACGAAAATATCAAAATCGGGCTGAGTTCTCATTTTATTGCCTAGAAATACCAAATAATGAGGAACGGTCATTTCAGGTTGCTCTCACACATTCCTTAGGTCCTTCCCTAATGTCCGGATAAATTTTATGGGGTCTGGGTCCGGATTCCCGGGGCCACGCCAAAAGCGTGGGCTATAGCACATGAAAATATCGAAATCGGGCTGAGTTCTAGTTTAATTACCTAAAAATACGAAATAATGAGGAACGGTCATTGCAGGTCACTCTCACACGTTCCTTAGGTCCTTTCCTAATGTTCGGATAAATTTTATGGGGTCCGGGTCCGGATTCCCGGGGCCACGCCAAAAGCGTGGGTTATAGCACACGAAAATATTGAAATCGGGCTGAGTTCTCAGTTTATTGCCAAAAAATACCATAGAATGAGGAACGGTCATTGCAGGTCGCTCTCACACATTCCTTAGGTCCTTCCCTAATGTACGGATAAATATTATAGGGTCCGGGTCCGGATTCCCGAGGCCACGCCAAAAGCGTGGGTTATAGCACACGAAAATATCGAAATCGGGCCGAGTTCTCATTTTATTGCCTAAAAATACAAAATAATGAGGAACGGTCATGGCAGGTTGCTCTCACACGTTCCTTAGGTCCTTCACTAACGTCCGGATAAATATAATAGGGTCCGGGTCCGGATTCCCGGTGCCACGCCAAAATCGTGGGCTATAGCACACGAAAATATCGAAATCGGGCTGAGTTCTCGTTTAATTACCTAAAAATAACAAATAATGAGGAACGGTCATTGAAGGTCGCTTTCACACGTTCCTTAGGTCCTTCCCTAATGTCCTGATAAATGTTATGGGGTCCGAGTCCGGATTCCCGGGGCCACGCCAAAAGCGTGGGCTATAGCACACGAAAATATCAAAATCGGGCCGAGTTCATGTTTTATTGCCTAAAAATACCAAATAATGAGGAACGGTCATTGCAGGTTGCTCTCACACATTCCTTATGTCCTTCCCTAACGTCTGGATAAATATTATAGGGTCCGAGTCCGGATTCCTGGGGCTACGCCAAAATCGTGGGCTATAGCACACGAAAATATCAAAATCGGGCCGAGTTCTCGTTTTATTGCCTAAAAATACCAAAAAATGAGGAGAGGACATTGCGAGTTGCTCTCACACATTCCTTAGGTCCTTCCCTAATGTACGGATAAATATTATAGGGTCCGGGTCTGGATTCCCGGGGCCACGCCAAAAGCGTGAACTATATAGCTCACGAAAATATCAAAATCGGGCCGAGTTCTCGTTTAATTTACTAAAAATAGCAAAAAATGAGGAACGATCATTGCGGGTCACTTTCACACGTTCCTTAGGTCCTTCCCTAATGTCTGGATAAATTTAATGGGGTCTGGGTCCGGATTCCCAGGGCCACGCCAAAAGCGTGGCCTATAGCACACGAAAATATCGAAAACGGGTTGAGTTCTCGTTTTATTGCCAAAAAATACCAAATAATGAGGAACGGTCATTGCAGGTCGCTCTCACACATTCCTTAGGTCCTTCTCTATTGTTCAGATAAATTTTATGGGGTCCGAGTCCGGATTCCCGGGGCCTCGCCAAAAGCGTGGGCTATAGCACACGAAAATATCAAAATCGGGCCGAGTTCTCATTTTATTGCCTAAAAATACCAAATAATGAGGAACGGTCGTTGCAGGTTGCTATCACACATTCCTTAGGTCCTTCCCTACCGTACGGATAAATATTATAGGGTCCAGGACCGGATTCCCGGGGCCACGCCAAAATCGTTGGCTATATATAGCACACGAAAATATCAAAATCGGGCCGAGTTCTCGTTTTACTGCATAAAAATACCAAAAAATGGGGAACGGACATTGCGAGTCACTCTCACACATTCCTTAGGTCCTTCCTAATGTACGAATAAATATTATAGGGTCCGGGTCCGGATTCCTGGGGCCACGCCAAAAGCGTGGGTTATAGCACACGAAAATATCAAAATCGGGCTGAGTTCTCGTTTTATTGCCTAAAAATACCAAATAATGAGGAACGGTCATTGCAGGTTGCTCTCACACGTTCCTTAGGTCCTTCCCTAATGTCCGGATAAATTTTATAGGGTCTGGTTCCGGATTCCCGGGGCCACGCCAAAAGCGTGGGCTATATCACATGAAAATATCGAAATCGGGCTGAGTTCTAGTTTAATTACCTAAAAATACGAAATAATGAGGAACGGTCATTGCAGGTCGCTCTCACACGTTCCTTAGGTCCTTTCCAAATGTTCGGATAAATTTTATGGGGTCCGGGTCCGGATTCCCGAGGCCACGCCAAAAGCATGGGTTATAGCACACGAAAATATCAAAATCGGGCCGAGTTCACGTTTTATTGCCTAAAAATACCAAATAATGAGGAACGGTCATTGCAGGTTGCTCTCACACGTTCCTTATGTCCTTCCCTAACGTCTGGATAAATATTATAGGGTCCGGGTCCGGATTCCTGGGGCTACGCCAAAATCGTGGGCTATAGCACACGAAAATATCAAAATCGGGCTGAGTTCTCGTTTTATTGCCTAAAAATACCAAAAACTGAGGAGAGGACATTGCGAGTTGCTCTCACACATTCCTTAGGTCCTTCCCTAATGTACGGATAAATATTATAGGGTCCGGTTCTGGATTCCCGGGGCCACGCCAAAAGCGTGAACTATATAGCTCACGAAAATATCAAAATCGGGCCGAGTTCTCGTTTAATTGAGTAAAAATAGCAAAAAATGAGGAACGATCATTGTGGGTCGCTCTCACACGTTCCTTAGGTCCTTCCCTAACGTCCGAATAAATATTATAGGGTCCGGGTCCGGATTCTCGAAGCTACGCCAAAATCGTGGGCTATAACACACTAAAATATCAAAATCGGGCCGAGTTCTCGTTTTATTGCCTAAAAATACCAAAAAATGAGGAGAGGACATTGCGAGTCGCTCTCACGCGTTCCTTAGGTCCTTCCCTAATGTACGAATAAATATTATAGGGTCCGGGTCAGGGTCCGGATTCCCGGTGCCACGCCAAAAGCGTGGGCTATATAGCTCACGAAAATATCAAAATCGGGCCAAGTTCTCGTTTAATTGCCTAAAAATAGCAAAAAATGAGGAACGATCATTGCGGGTCACTCTCAAACATTACTTAGGTCCTTCCCTAATGTCCGGATAAATTTGATGGGGTCTGGGTCCGGATTCCCGGGGCCACGCCAAAAGCGTAGCCTATAGCACACGAAAATATCGAAATTGGGCTGAGTTCTCGTTTTATTGAAAAAAAATACCAAATAATGAGGAACGGTCATTGCAGGTCGCTCTCACACATTCCTTAGGTCCTTCCCTAATGTACGGATAAATATTATAGGGTCCGGGTCAGGGTCCGGATTCCCGGTGCCACGCCAAAAGCGTGGGCTATAGCACACGAAAATATCAAAATCGGGCCGAGTTCTCGTTTTATTGCCTAAAAATACCAAAAAATGAGGAGAGGACATTGCGAGTCGCTCTCACGCGTTCCTTAGGTCCTTCTCTAATGTACGAATAAATATTATAGGGTCCGGGTCAGGGTCCGGATTCCCGGTGCCACGCCAAAAGCGTGGGCTATATAGCTCACGAAAATATCAAAATCGGGCCGAGTTCTCGTTTAATTGCCTAAAAATAGCAAAAAATGAGGAACGATCATTGCGGGTCGCTCTCACACGTTCCTTAGGTCCTTCCCTAATGTCTGGATAAATTTAATAGGGTCTGGGTCCGGATTCCCGGGGCCACGCCAAAAGCGTGGCCTATAGCACACGAAAATATCGAAAACGGGTTGAGTTCTCGTTTTATTGCCAGAAAATACCAAATAATGAGGAACGGTCATTGCAGGTCGCTCTCACACATTCCTTAGGTCCTTCCGTAATGCACGGATAAATATTATGGGGTCCGGGTCTGGGTCCGGATTCCCGGGGCCACGCCAAAAGCGTAGGCTATAGCACACGAAAATATCAAAATCGGGCCGAGTTCTCATTTTATTGTCTAAAATGCCCAAATAATGAGGAACGGTCATTGCAGGTTGCTCTCACATGTTCCTTAGGTCCTTCCCTAATGTCCGGATAAATATTATAGGGTCCGGGTCCGGATACCCGGGGCCACACCAAAATCGTGGGCTATAGCACACGAAAATATCAAAATCGGTCCGAGTTCTCATTTTATTGCCTAAAAATACCAAATAACGAGGAACGGTCATTGCAGGTTGCTCTCACACGTTCCTTAGGTCCTTCCCTAATGTACGGATAAATATTATAGGGTCCGGGTCCGGATTCCCGGGGCCACGCCAAAATCGTGGGCTATAGCACACGAAAATATCGAAATCGGGTTGAGTTCTCGTTTAATTACCTAAAAATAAAAAATAATGAGGAACGGTCATTGCAGGTCGCTCTCACACGTTCCTTAGGTCCTTCCCTAATGTCCAGATAAATGTTATGGGGTCCGAGTCCGGATTCCCGGGGCCACGCCAAAAGCGTGGGCTATAGCACACGAAAATATCAAAATCGGGCCGAGTTCACGTTTTATTGCCTATAAATACAAAATAATGAGGAACGGTCATTGCAGGTTGCTCTCACACGTTCCTTATGTACTTCCCTAACGTCTGGATAAATATTATAGGGTCCGGGTCCGGATTCCCGGGGCTACGCCAAAATCGTGGGCTATAGCACACGAAAATATCAAAATCGGGCCGAGTTCTCGTTTTATTGCCTAAAAATACCAAAAAATGAGGAACGGTCATTGCAGGTTGCTCTCACACATTCCTTAGGTCCTTCCTAATGTACGGATAAATATTATAGGGTCCGGGTCTGAATTCCCGGGGCCACGCCAAAAGCGTGAACTATATAGCTCACGAAAATATCAAAATCGGGCCGAGTTGTCGTTTAATTGACTAAAAATAGCAAAAAATTAGGAACGATTATTGCGGGTCGCTCTCACACGTTCCTTGGGTCCTTCCCTAATGTCTGGATAAATTTTATGGGGTCTGGGTCCGGATTCCCGGGGCCACGCCAAAAGCGTGGCCTACAGCACACGAAAATATCGAAAACGGGCTGAGTTCTCGTTTTATTGCAAGAAAATACCAAATAATGAGGAACGGTCATTGCAGGTCGCTCTCACACATTCCTTAGGTCCTTCCCTATTGTTCAGATAAATTTTATAGGGTCCGGGTCCGGATTCCCGGGGCCTCGCCAAAAGCGTGGGCTATAGCACACGAAAATATCAAAATCGGGCCGAGTTCTCATTTTATTGCCTAAAAATACCAAATAATGAGGAACGGTCGTTGCAGGTTGCTCTCACACATTCCTTAGGTCCTTCCCTAACGTACGGATAAATATTATAGGGTCCAGGTCCGGATTCCCGGAGCCACGCCAAAATCGTGGGCTATAGCACACGAAAATATCAAAATCGGGCCGAGTTCTCGTTTTACTGCCTAAAAATACCAAAAAATGAGGAACGGACATTGCAGGTTGCTCTCACACATTCCTTAGGTCCTTCCTAATGTACGAATAAATATTATAGGGTCCGGGTCCGGATTCCCGGGGCCATGCCAAAAGCGTGGGTTATAGCACACGAAAATATCAAAATCGGGCTGAGTTCTCATTTTATTGCCTAAAAATACCAAATAATGAGGAACGGTCATTGCAGGTTGCTCTCACACATTCCTTAGGTCCTTCCCTAATGTTCGGATAAATTTTATGGGGTCCGGGTCCGGATTCCCGGGGCCACGCCAAAAGCGTGGGCTATATAGCTCACGAAAATATCAAAATCGGGCCGAGTTCTCGTTTAATTGCCTAAAAATAGCAAAAAATGAGGAACGATCATTGCGGGTCACTCTCATATGTTCCTTAAATCCTTCCCTAATGTTCGGATAAATTTTATGGGGTCTGGGTCCGGATTCCCGGTGCCACGCCAAAAGCGTGGGCTATAGCACACGAAAATATCAAAATCGGGCAGAGTTCTCATTTTATTGCCTAAAAATACCAAATAATGAGGAACGGGCATTGCAGGTTGCTCTCACACGTTCCTTAGGTCCTTCCCTAACGTCTGGATAAATAATATAGGGTCCGGGTCCGGATTCCCGGGTCCACGCCAAAATCGTGGGTTACAGGACACGAAAATATCAAAATCGGGCCGAGTTCTCATTTTATTGCCTATAAATACAAAATAATGAGGAGCGGTCATTGCAGGTTGCTCTCCCACATTCCTTAGGTCCATCCCTAACATCCGAATAATTATTATAGGGTCCGGGTCCAAATTCCCGGGGCCACGCCAAAATCGTGGGCTATAGCACACGAAAATATCAAAATCGGGCCGAGTTCTCGTTTTACTGCCTAAAAATACCAAAAAATGGGGAACGGACATTGCGAGTCGCTCTCACACGTTCCTTAGGTCCTTCCCTAATGTCCGGATAAATGTTATGGGGTCCGATTTCGGATTCCCGGGGCCACGCCAAAAGCGTGGGCTATAGCACACGAAAATATCAAAATCGGGCCGAGTTCTCCTTTTATTGCCTAAAAATACCAAAAAATGAGCAACGGTCATTGCAGGTTGCTCTCACACGTTCCTTAGGTCCTTCCCTAACGTCCGGATAAATATTATAGGGTCCGGATCCGGATTCCCGGGGCCACGCCAAAAGCGTGTGCTATAGCACACGAAAATATCAAAATCGGGCCGAGTTCTCATTTTATTGCCTAAAAATACCAAATAATGAGGAATGGTCATTGCAGGTTACTCTCACACATTCCTTAGGTCCTTCCCTAATGTTCGGATAAATTTTATGGGGTCTGGTTTCGGATTCCCCGGGCCACGCCAAAAGCGTGGGCTATAGCACACGAAAATATCGAAATCGGGCTGAGTTCTTGTTTAATTACCTAAATATACCAAATAATGAGGAACGGTCATTGCAGGTCGCTCTCACACGTTCCTTAGGTCCTTCCCTAATGTCCGGATAAATGTTATGGGGTCCGAGTCCAGATTCCCGGGGCCACCCAAAAGCGTGGGCTATAGCACACGAAAATATCAAAATCTGGCCGAGTTCACGTTTTATTGCCTAAAAATACCAAATAATGAGGAACAGTCATTGCAGGTTGCTCTCACACGTTCCTTAGGTCCTTCCCTAACGTTCGGATAAATATTATAGGGTCCGGGTCCGGATTCTCGGGGCTACGCCAAAATCGTGGGCTATAGCACACGAAAATATCAAAATCGGGCCGAGTTCTCGTTTTATTGCCTAAAAATACCAAAAAATGAGGAGAGGACATTGCGAGTCGCTCTCACACATTCCTTAGGTCCTTACCTAATGCACGAATAAATATTAAAGGGTCCGGATTCCCGTGGCCACGCCAAAAGCGTGGGCTATATAGCACACGAAAATATCGAAATCGGGCTGAGTTCTCGTTTAATTGCCTAAAAATAGCAAAAAATGAGGAACGATCATTGCGGTTCACTCTCATACATTCCTTTTGACCTTCCCTAATGTCCGAATAAATTTAATGGCATCTGGGTCCGGATTCCCGGGGCCAGGCCAAAAGCGTGTGCTATAGCACACGAAAATATCGAAATCGGGTCGTGTTCTCGTTTTATTGCCTAAAATTACTAAATAATGAGTAACGGTCATTGCAGATTGCTCTCACACATTCCTTAGGTCCTACCCTAATGTCCGAATAAATGTTATGGGGTCCAGGACTGGATTCCCGGGGCCACGCCAAAAACGTGGGCTATAGCACACAAAAATATCAAAATCGGGCCAAGTTCTCGTTTTATTGACTAAAAATACCAAATAATGAGGAACGGTCATTGCAGGTTGCTCTCACACGTTCCTTAGGTCCTTCCCTAATGTTCGGATAAATTTTATGGGGTCCGAGTCCGTATTCCCGGGGCCACGCCAAAAGAGTGGGCTATAGCTCACAAAAATATCAAAATCGGGCCGAGTTCTCGTTTAATTGCCTAAAAATAGCAAAAAATGAGGAACGATCATTGCGGTTCACTCTCATACATTCCTTTTGACCTTCCCTAATGTCCGAATAAATTTAATGGCATCTGGGTCCGGATTCCCGGGGCCACGCCAAAATCGTGGGCTATAGCACACGAAAATATCAAAATCGGGCCGAGTTCTCGTTTTACTGCCTAAAAATACCAAAAAATGGGGAACGGACATTGCGAGTCCCTCTCACACATTCCTTAGGTCCTTCCCTAATGTACGGATAAATATTATAGGTCCGGGTCCGGATTCCCGGGGCCACGCCAAAAGCGTGGGCTACAGCACACGAAAATATCGAAATCGGGCTGAGTTCTCGTTTAATTCCCTAAAAATACCAAATAATGAGGCACAGTCATTGCAGGACGCTCTCACACGTTCCTTAGGACCTTCCCTAATGTTCGGATAAATGTTATGGGGTCCGAGTCCGTATTCCCGGGGCCACGCCAAAAGCGTGGGCTATAGCACACAAAAATATCAAATCGGGCCGAGTTCACGTTTTATTGCCTAGAAATACCAAATAATGAGGAACATTCATTGCAGGTCGCTCTCACACATTTCTTAGGTCCTTACCTAAGGTTCGGATAAATTTTATGGGGTCCGAGTCCGGATTCTCGGGGCTACGCCAAAATCGTAGGCTATAGCACACGAAAATATCAAAATCGGGCCGAGTTCTCGTTTTATTGCCTAAAAATACCAAAAAATAAGGAGAGGATATTGCGAGTCGCTCTCACACATTCCTTAGGTCCTTACCTAATGTACGAATAAATATTATAGTGTCAGGGTCCGGATTCCCGTGGCCACGCCAAAAGCGTGGGCTATTTAGCACACGAAAATATCGAAATCGGGCTGAGTTCTCGTTTTATTGCCTAAAAATACCAAATAATGAGGAACGGTCATTGCAGGTTGCTCTCACACGTTCCTTATGTCCTTCCCTAACGTTTGGATAAATATTATAGGGTCCGGGTCCGGATTACTGGGGCTACGCCAAAATCGTGGGCTATAGCACACGAAAATATCAAAATCGGGCTGAGTTCTCGTTTTATTGCCTAAAAATACCAAATAATGAGGAACGGTCATTGCAGGTTGCTCTCACACGTTCCTTAGGTCCTTCCCTAACATCCGGATAAATAATATAGGGTCCGGGTCCGGATTCACGTGGCCACGCCAAAATCGTGGGCTATAGCACACGAAAATATCAAAATCGGGCCGAGTTCTCATTTTAATGCCTAAAAATACCAAAAAATGGGGAACGGACATTGCGAGTCGCTCTCACACATTCCTTAGGTCCTTCCCTAATGTACGGATAAATATTATAGGGTCCGGGTCCGGATTCCCGGGGCCACGCCAAAAGCGTGGGCTATAGCTCACGAAAATATCAAAATCGGGCCGAGTTCTCGTTTAATTGAGTAAAAATAGCAAAAAATGAGGAACGATCATTGCGGGTCGCTCTCACACGTTCCTTAGGTCCTTCCCTACCGTACGGATAAATATTATAGGGTCCAGGTGCGGATTCCCGGGGCCACGCCAAAATCATTGGCTATATATAGCACACGAAAATATCAAAATCGGGCCGAGTTCTCATTTTACTGCATAAAAATACCAAAAAATGGGGAACGGACATTGCGAGTCGCTCTCACACATTCCTTAGGTCCTTCCTAATGTACGAATAAATATAATAGGGTCCGGGTCCGGATTCCTGGGGCCACGCCAAAAGCGTGGGTTATAGCACACGAAAATATCAAAATCGGGCCGAGTTCTCATTTTATTGCCTAAAAATACCAAATAATGAGGAACGGTCATTGCAGGTTACTCTCACACGTTCCTTAGGTCCTTCCCTAATGTTCGGATAAATTTTATGGGGTCTGGTTCCGGATTCCCGGGGCCACGCCAAAAGCGTGGGCTATATCACATGAAAATATCGAAATCGGGCTGAGTTCTAGTTTAATTACCTAAAAATACGAAATAATGAGGAACGGTCATTGCCGGTCGCTCTCACACGTTCCTTAGGTCCTTTCCTAATGTTCGGATAAATTTTATGGGGTCCGGGTCTGGATTCCCGGGGCCACGCCAAAAGCGTGGGTTATAGCACACGAAAATATCAAAATCGGGCCGAGTTCTCATTTTATTGCCTAAAAAGACCAAATAATGAGGAACGGTCATTGCAGGTTGCTCTCACACGTTCCTTAGGTCCTTCCCTAACGTCCGGATAAATATAATAGGGTCCGGGTCCGGATTCCCGGTGCCACGCCAAAATCGTGGGCTATAGCACACGAAAATATCAAAATCGGGTTGAGTTCTCGTTTAATTACCTAAAAATAACAAATAATGAGGAACGGTCATTGCAGGTCGCTCTCACACGTTCCTTAGGTCCTTCCCTAATGTCCAGATAAATTTTATGGGGTCCGGGTCCGGATTCCCGGGGCCACGCCAAAAGCGTGGGCTATAGCACACGAAAATATCAAAATCGGGCCGAGTTCTCGTTTTATTGCCTAAAAATACCAAAAACTGAGGAGAGGACATTGCGAGTTGCTCTCACACATTCCTTAAGTCCTTCCCTAATGTACGGATAAATATTATAGGGTCCAGGTCTGGATTCCCGGGGCCACGCCAAAAGCGTGAACTATATAGCTCACGAAAATATCAAAATCGGGCCGAGTTCTCGTTTTATTGCCTAAAAATACCAAAAAATGAGGAACGATCATTGCCGGTCGCTCTCACACGTTCCTTAGGACCTTCCCTAATGTCCGGATAAATTTTATGGGGTCCGGGTCCGGATTCCCGAAGCCACGCCAAAAGCGTGGGCTATAGCACACGAAAATATCAAAATCGGGCCGAGTTCACGTTTTATTGCCTAAAAATACCAAATAATGAGGAACGGTCATTGCAGGTTGCTCTCACACGTTCCTTAGGTCCTTACCTAATGTCCGGATAAATTTTAGGGGGTCGGGGTCCGGATTCCCAGGGCCACGCCAAAAGCGTGGGCTATAGCACACGAAAATATCAAAATCGGGCCGAGTTCACGTTTTATTGCCTAAAAATACCAAATAATGAGGAACGGTCATTGCAGGTTGCTCTCACACGTTCCTTAGGTCCTTCCCTAATGTTCGGATAAATTTTATGGGGTCCGGGTCCGGATTCCCGGGGCCACGCCAAAAGCGTGGGCTTATAGCACACGAAAATATCAAAATCGGGCCGAGTTCTCGTTTTATTGCCTAAAAATACCAAAAACTGAGGAGAGGACATTGCAGGTTGCTCTCACACGTTCCTTAGGTCCTTCCCTAACGTCCGAATAAATATTATAGTGTCCGGGTCCGGATTCTCGAAGCTACGCCAAAAGCGTGGGCTATAGCACACGAAAATATCAAAATCGGGCCGAGTTCACGTTTTATTGCCTAAAAATACCAAATAATGAGGAACGGTCATTGCAGGTTGCTCTCACACGTTCCTTAGGTCCTTCCCTAACGTCCGAATAAATATTATAGTGTCCGGGTCCGGATTCTCGAAGCTACGCCAAAATCGTGGGCTATATAGCACACGAAAATATCAAAATCGGGCCGAGTTCTCGTTTTATTGCCTAAAAATAGCAAAAAATGAGGAACGATCATTGCCGAGTTGCTCTCACACATTCCTTAAGTCCTTCCCTAATGTACGGATAAATATTATAGG
>MCJB01002397.1:0-12233 GCA_002018475.1 Nicotiana obtusifolia | reverse complement strand
ATAAGGGCAAGCCTATGGTATGGCATATGGTGACACTTGAATTTTGTTCCGAGAGTGAGTGTATTTGCACTTTAATCCCTTTGTATTGCTAGGATAAATATAGTAAGAGTGGGACTTTCTTTCCAGTGAGGGCACATAAACTGCTAGGTAGATAGAAAGTTGAGTTTTGAGTAAAGCATAAGTGTATTCAGCTGAAGGTAGCCTTTAGTTACTTTGTTGAGGCTCAAAGTTCACGATCTGATTAGTTGTCTTTGAATATACTGATGATTCAAGGAGGGTACAGTATTCAAAGAGATATACTTGAGACACTAAAAACAAACACCGTCCATAGTCAGTATTGTTTCATGTTGATAAGTAGAGTCTAGACTAGGATAGTATCGATTTAGTTGCTTGAGGACAAGCAAGAGTTAAGTTGGGGGTGTTGATGTGCCGGGTAATTTCGGCACATTTTGATACTACTTGCTTAAAGTTTAACTTGTTTTACGTGCAAATTCTATTGATACTTATGTAATTTTAGTGTATTTGCAGTATATCGAGTGTAAGGACCCAGAAGTACGAAAAAGAGTTCAAAAAGCCAGCTGAAGACAAGAAAAGAAGTTAAGAGCATCGCAAATATGAGTATGCGGTCGCAAACAGCAAATGCGGACGGCATATCCCACAAGCAGATCGCAAACAAGGACAGAACTCTGAGCAATTCTTCATGTCGAGAATGCGGTCGCATAAAACAGGAATGCGAACCGCAAAATAAAAAGGTGAAATCGCAAACGCAAATAGAGTTTCTGGGTGAAAATCAGAGTGAAGAATGCGATCGCATTTCGCGATCGCATAACCAACATGCGGACCGCAAACCAAAATGCGACGAAGGCAAAACTCTTGGGTTAAATCTGCAACAGCCGATGAAGATTTGTGGTCCACATTTTTGTTTTGCGACAGAAATGCGGTCCGCATTATTACTGTAGGGGCAAATCAGTCCGAAATTCGCCTCGGGTTTTGGGCCTTTATAAATAGGTTTAATAGGATTTTGTGAGGACCATCTTGTCAGAATTCAGAGTACAAAGTACGGGCAATTAACTATTTTGAATTCTTGGAAGCTTTTGGGATCAGTTACCTTCTATTTTGTAAGATGATGACAATTATTATTTTTTATTCTTCAATTTTCAGCATGAGTAGCTAAATTTAAACGCTGAGGTTGTGAACCCTAGATGGGTAGAATGTTGCTGAGATTTTGATATTAAATATGATTTCAATGGAAGATTGATATTTATTTATTTCTTGTTCTTCAAATAATTATTAGTGGTTGCAAACATTAACGAACGCCAATTAATTCTATCTTATCTTGGAAAAGTGGGATAAAATTTGGTAGAAATAAATAACAAAGACTCAAGCTTTAAACCTTGTTTAATGAAATCGCTAATTGATTGTTCTTAATCACAACTCTTTTGTATTTGGAAAAATCGTAAAGAGGATAAATTATCCAACTATTGGAAAATATTGGATAGTAAATTAAACATTAATTGCATATCAAGAACTCTTCCGTTGGAAATATTCAATATTAGTATCAAGAGCTTCTACTACATAAAAGGGGGCACAACCTTGGTTTCTTTAACTCATATTATTTACATTCTCAATATTGCAATCAGTTTTCGTTTACTCTTACGTTCAATATCTCTTTTCTTTATTACAATAACTCGATAGAATTACGACTTAGTCGAGTATTACACTAATTAGATAAATGTTTCACACCTATTCCCTATGGGATTCGACCCCAACCTTGTTGGGTTATTATATTTGACATCGACCGCTTACACTATTCTTAAGGTGTAATTTGAGCGTATCAGCTATCACTATTCAAGTCACACAGTTTGAATTTACTTTATAATTGTTTGCTTTACTTGTAGTTCAATCTATCGTTTTGTGTCAAATTAATCTACATATCCTTAAAATCACTTACAAATTCAATTGTTATCCGATTTCGAGGGTAAACAATATTGTAGGATCAGAAGAACTTAAGAAAATAAAAGTATTTACCCATAAAGATTAAGGTCCCACTTCACCAACATTCCATGTGACCTTTTTCGCTCCAATCAGGTAATTTTTGTGAGCCGAGCAGAACTTTATAGCTTTAAATTAAGAGCGTATATGTGAAAAATAAGTCAAGATAGATATACGATATTTTAAAATTTGCAATCTCATTTAAAAATTTTATACAACATCCTAAGTCCTGAATCTGCCTTTCCTAATGACTCTTAAACTTCTTTTAGATAATTCTTTTTTTATAAAAAAAGGTTGATCATCTAATGCTTGTATTTTTTTTTTTTTTTGGTTAACTTTCTGTGATGCGCCCACAATTAGTTGTGGTCCTTTCTTCTTGTGCCATATATTCTAGTTAAGATACCTCTCGCATAATTTTCCAATTAAAATTGAAATAAAAAAGTTATTACGCGTTTTCCACACAAGTATTTTAATTCTAGTGATAAGTTGATGATGCAAGTGGTAGTGACAGGAAATAATTCCCTCAAAAAGAAGATTCGGATGAAAATGGAGACCTAATGTTTTGTTCCTTGTCCACCTTTAAGCTTTTTGTTAATTTTCAAGTTTAGAAAGACTTCTCTTTTTTCGAGAGAAAATTAAATTAATTCCAATATCCAAGTAAAGCTTTGCTTTTGAGAAAGAATATTCGACAGGCTTTTATTAGCCTAGCTTTGTCAATTTGGGCAAATTTTGATAGGACGATCTGCTCAAACTTGCCATATTTTCGTTCCTATAGGCTATATATAGTTGCCAAAATAGGCTCAAAATAGAATAGTACTAAGTGAGATCATTCTTTACAATTTCTCCTTCACTGATCCCTCCGATATTTCTAAGGCCGATTTCTCTTTGTTGCAAATTTTCTAACTTTTTGCGAATCTAATTGTTGTGTGACTCCGAAAAAGCCTTAAAAATCAGTTATTACTTAGGTTTTTTTTTAAATTTTTAGTACATGTATGAAAAAACGTTATGTCCTATTGATTTTTATTTGGTATATGATGAAAAATTAATGTCGAGACTAACTCAAGTCTAAAAGTATGCTCATACGATAGATATTGCATTGACGGTGATTATATAAATATTCACTCATTTTCTAGATCAATACGAGACAATCTGACAATATAGTTTGGAGCAATTGTGAGAGAAAAAGGGAAAAAGAATGAATGAAGAGGACTAAAGAACCACTCCAAAAACTCAATGGAAACAAACAATTCCCTATATTTCGGTTTTACTCACCTTTTTCATTTTATGAAGAAAAAAAGTGGTAACTAATTCGTGTGATAACTAAAAAAACTCTATGTCGTCGTTGTTCGTTAATGCATATATCTAAAGGTTCTCATTTATATTCACAAACAGTTTAAATATTTTTTATATTATCACTATATTTTAACTTATTTTAGCATATAACCTATCTTGTTTATCAATTTCTAATTCCATTAAATTAATGATTCCATTAAGTTATATTATCACTATATTTGCAGATGATATTGTATTGATTGACGAAACGCAAGACAGTGTGAACGCGCAATTAAAGGTATGGAGGCAGACCCTAAAATCTAAATGTTTCAAGTTGAGCAGGATCAAGACAGAATACCTGGAGTGTAAGTTCAATGGCGAGACTCAAGGAGGGGAAGCGGAGGTGAGCTGGACTCGCGGGTCATCCCTAGGAGAGGGAGTTTTAAGTACCTTGGGTCTATTATTCAGGGGGATGGGGAGATTGATAAAGATGTCACATATCGTATTGGGCGGGATGGATGAAATGGAGACTCGCTTCAGGTGTTTGGTGTGATAAGAAGGTGCCACCAAAACTTAAGGGTAAGTTCTATAGAGTGGTGGTCAGACCAACGATGTTGTATGCGGCTCAGTGTTGGTCAGTAAAGATCGCTTATGTCCAGAAGATGAAGGTAGCGGAAATGAGGATGTTGAGATGGATGTGCGGGCACACCAGGTTAGATAGGATCAAATGAGGTTATTCGCGACAAGATGGGTTTGGCCCCTATTGATGATAAGATACGGGAAGCGCGACTTAAGTGGTTTGGTCATGTGAGGAGGAGGATCACAAACGTCCCGGTGAGGTGTGAGAGGTTGACATTGGAGGGCTTACAGAGAGGTATAGGTAGGCCAAAGAAGAGGTGGGGAGAGGTGATTAGGCAAGACATGACACAACTTCAGCTGACCGAGGACATGACCCTTGATAGGAAGGTATGGAGGTCGAGGATCAGGGTAGTAGAGTAGGTAACTAGAGTGTTCATAACAGTAGTATTGGCACACAGTATCGCTTTCTGGTGGTAATAGGTTTTTATGCCTAACCGTTGTTTTCTTTCATTGTTGATCACCTTACTGTCTTGTTATTTTTATTCTGCTTTTTTTATTGCTTTTTGGTACTGTCCCTTCTTGTTTATATTTTTATTAATGTGGTGCTTATGCTTTTCTGAGCTGAGGGTCGATTGAAAATAGCCTTTTTATCCTTACAAGGTAAGGATAAGGTATGTGTACACACTATCTTTTCTAGACCTCACGGTACGGGATAATAGTGGGTATGTTATTGTATTTAAGTTGATGATTCGATAATTCGAAAATTATTTTACACTGTGGATGTTGTTTACCCTTAAATCCGAGTAACAATTGAATTTGTTCGTAGTACTAAGGATGTGCGAATTAATTTGATACAACGTAAAATATAATGTAAATAACTGGAAGATAATAAATAGAAAGGAATAATCAAACCACAGTAATTGAGCAGTTGATAACGAAATATAATAAAGAAGGCAGAGCTCGATGAACAGTAGCAATTTTTAGTATTTTCTCTTGATCTGTATTGTGTGTTACAATGAAGGTAGATACCCTTCTTATAGGTAAAAGAAAGATTCCTTAATTGGTAAAAACTCTAATTACAAGATAAAATCCCTTTAATTATGGGATGGGATATCCCTAAAATAGTGGCTTAACGTCTATGACGGTTGAGATATTTACTCCCGCCGATATATCAGGAATCCACGAAATATCCGCTCGAAACTGATCTTTATCACGAGATGTGCTTTCGTCGCCCAATGTCGGTCACCCCGTTTCGGTTGCTCCAATTTCGTGCTCGACTTGCTGACCTCGGATCGAGGCAACCCGGTCTTGAGTTGTATCCGGGCTCGACTCATCTCGAGCAGTCGATCGTATTTGACCCAATACACATAGTCCCCTCGTTTATTGGAGAGTAAGGACAAAAAACGATATGAATTGTCATTCTTCGAGCTCTTTGGCTAAGCACTCAATATATCCATTAAGCGTGCCACGAAGCCAGAGTCATCAAACCGTTCAACCCTAAAAGGACCCTAGGTGTGACGGTAGTGCCGTGACGCACATGACCATTGACACAAGAAATCATTTCCTGTCTCGTCTACAGAGCCCTGTACCTTCTGTGTGCATTTAATGCGTGCATTTAATGTTTATTCGCCTCGTGTTCTGTACCGCCGCTTTTTGGGAAAGTATAAATGCTTCCTCCCTTCTTTGTGTTTATTTCTTTACTTTCACGTTGCTAAAACAGTTTGTTTCTTCTAGTCTTCTTCACCAGAACAACCTCTCTTCTCCTTTGCTTCTTGCTTCTGCTACTCCAACAGTCATGGCCAAAACTTCAAAATCAGTTCCCCAGAAAAAACAACCTTCCCCTTCTCAACCTGTTGAAGAGGCTGAGCCCATCCATACTGAGGAACCCTCCATGGAACCTCCATTAAAAGCCTTTATACCAGTAGGGTACTTTATAGGCTCTGACTTCAAAGTCGAGAAGCCTTCCCCGATGTCTGGCCGAGGCGAACCGGTCTCGCAATACATTAGCTTGATCACTCAAAAACATCTTGAAAGGGTGAAGGCTGAATGCCATTGAACCGATAAAGAAGCGGTAATCCCTTCCCCGAATGAAGCCATTACTACACATGTGGAGGGATATTTAAGTGTATATACCTATCCGTTCACATTAGGTCCCATAGACCCTATAATCGTTGAATTCTATAGGAGATATAATGTTACTTTAGGTCAAGTTCATCCCTCTATGTGGCGTATAATTTACCTTTTTTGTTTTTTCGTGGATAAGGTCGAAGGGGGGCACCCTTTCACCATCGACCATCTACTTCGATTATACAGTCCCTGGATGTTCCGAGGGGGGCTGATTAAACTCGCTCGCCGGGCCAGTAAGGCTCCGTTCTCGAGCATTGATGAAGATAGGGACCGGGGCTGGATGAGTCGATATGTCCGAATCAAGACCTCCGACCTGATCCCTGCCGATAATATGCCATTCCCTGAAAAGTGGAACATGAAACGTAAGCGCCTCTTCATTTAAGATCTCTTATTATTATCTTCCAATGTTTAACCGACGTATTATGATGTGCAGCTGTTTCCCAGGTACCAGCCGCAATTCAGAATTTAGAGGAGTGGGCCAGGAAAGTCGTGGCCCAAAGGTCCTATTCTGAACGGGCCTGGAGAGAGATATCGAAAGGCCTTTGGGAGGCCAAAAATCATGGTGAGCTTCAGTGACGTTCATACATTCTAAGTCAATCGATACTAACACTTAGCCCATTGAACATTTGTTTTGCAGGTCTCTCAAAGGATGCCGAGTTGAGGTCGGCTACTACTGGTGGGGCAGTTCCTCGCCCCCTTCCCACATCGGGAAAAAAAGGAGGAAAAAGGGCTCCCGGCCATGCTGAGCCCGAAAAGAAGAAGGGCAGAAGAAAGATGATGGCTCGTAAGGTCACAGTCATTGACCCTTCCATTGAATTGAGTGATGATTCCGAGGGGGAAAAGAGCCCCGAGACCCTAAACGGCAAATCCCCTCGGGCAGTCCCCGAGCCAAGCGTGGAAGATACCGAAGCTCCCCAAGGAGAGGATGTCGAAGTGGGAGCAAGGACCGGGGACCGGTGACCGGGCCAACATAGAGGCGATACAAAGATCCTCAGACATTCCGGAGATGGTGCATTCACCTTCCTTTTCAGAGACAACTATGAAAGAAAAGATGCAAGGATGCACACACCGAGCAAGGTGCCGGTCACAGTTGGGACCTTTGAAGAATTTTTCGACGGGGTGCCGTCGGCCGAGAAGTCCCTAGAAGGAGTCCCCCAGCCGAGACGAGTGGGGTGTCGGCTGGTATCAAATTGATCGACAAATTCCCTGCTCCGAGCTCGAACCCTGATCGGAGGAGGGTGACAACCTTCACTGTCCCCGAGGACGCCCGAGCACTAGGTGCGCCGGTAGGCGTAGCTAGTTATCTCCAATGCTTGGTGACTGAAGAAGACCAGGCCACAATGAGTGCTGTGGATTGGGCATGCTTGTTCAATGAAGCTCAACAGGCATCGAACAAGGTATGCTTCCTTGTTTGTTTTAAACTCAACGTTTTGATTCCAAGTCCGTACTGACAATTTTTTAATTCAAATTTACCATAGTCTTCGGTGCTTTACCATGAAATGTTCCTTCGAATCAAAGAAGGAATGGCACAAGAAAAAATTCAATGTCAGCGGCTCGAAACTCAGATGTCGAGTCTCCGGTCCGAGCTTAAATTTGTAAGGAAAGAGCATGCCACTAGTGTTGACCAGCTGGGGCAAATGACTAACCGTTTGGACCGACTCCGGTTTGAACTGAACGAAGCCAAGGCCGAGACGAGTGGGTGGAAAGCCACGGCCGAGACTTTAACTGCGGAGAAAGAGGCTCTCCAAGCTCGATTAAGAGAATAGGCCTCGGAGGCGCAGGAGAGAATCGGAGCTCTGATCAAGGACAATGAATCCCAACGGCTCCAAGTTGAGTCGCTTACCCAAGATCGGGTGGTTCTGACCAGCCAACTACAGGAAGCGAAAACGGAGATCGCCACCACCAAGGCCAATGCTGAAGACTTGATAGCTCGGTATAGAGCCGATGCCGAGGTCGCTCAAGAGCAATCGAAGGCGCTGGTTGAGTACACTCAGTGTCAAACTCGTCTTTCCGTTCTCGAGGAGCTTCAAGCTCGTGCTCTCGATCTGTCTTCCGATGTTGCTGAGGCAGCAAAGATAGAGGATGAAATGAGGAGACGAACCTTTCCTGAAGAATTTGAAGATGGCTCGGACTGACGTTATTTTGATGCTATTTTGATGTTGTCTTGACATTTCGTAGTTCGAACCTGTATAAAAGTTCCGTTATGTGTATAAACATCTTTTATTTCATTTCGACTTGGCTCCTTGACTTTCATATTTCGCCATTTCTAGCCCTAGCTAGAATTATAAGTTGCGTCCAATTGGATCGATTAACAATTAGTTCGGCCTTAGCCTTTTTGAGTATTCAAAGTGAGCTGCACTCGCTCTACTTTCGACCATTAAGCTATGCTTTTTGGTATGTGAATCGGGATCATGCCTTGGAAAAATTTATATCCCTTTCAATCTGATTTGGCCTTAGCCTTATTTCGGATAGTCGAAGTTGTACCTTTTCAAACATCGATCGGTTTAATTTAATTCGACCTTGGCGTTTCATAAACCGGGATTACCCAGATCGATCTCAGTTCCCTTTGTGTTATATAAATTTGCCTAGGCCTTGGCCCAATTAGTCGGCTTCGAGGTTTGCCTCGTCAGGTCTTAGTCCCCTTTGGGTTTGATGCAATTTTGACAATCTCAGTTATTGATAATGCAAAGATGATTGTAAAAGCCCTTGGGCTTGATAATATAATGTAGGTACCAAACGATTTCGTTAATATTCATGTGCTTGTACATCTTCATTTGATGGAGGGAAATCAAATCGATCTACTCGGGTACGGCTCTTCTGACCGTTTGACCCTTACATCAATTCCTAGCAATCTTTATTTAGCCCCCTCAAAATCGAAGTAAACAAACGAACATCGCTAGAGTTTAATATAAAACTTGTGAATTCCGATAAATGATTGATCTATGTTAGAACGACATATGGTTGCCTCATTAAAAACCTTGCCGTAAAACCCAATTTAGGACAAAACCGGTCGAAGGAAAAAAGAGTGCAACGCGTGCTTTCAGTCCTAATACCTCGTGTTGGTTTGCTTGATATCGACCTATCCTGCATGTGTTAGTGCCGATAAACAAAATAAAAGGGAATTAAAAAGGGCAAAGTAAGTTACCTTAGCAATAGTATCGCTTCAAGTGGCCCATATTCCAATTATTCGGCAGCGACTTACCATCCGTAGTCCCGAGCTTGTAAGATCCCTTCCCGGTGACCTTCACTACAACATAGGGACCTTCTCAGTTCGATCCTAACTTTCCTTCGTTGGGATCCCGGGTATTGGGCGTGACTCTCCTAAATACCAGGTCCCCCGCACTGAAGTATCGGAGACGAGCTCTCCGATTATAGTACCTCTCGATTCTTTGTTTTTGCGCTGCTATTCGAACTAGAGCGGATTCTCTTCTTTCATCTAAGAGTTCCAGGCTAACATTCATAGTCTCCCGGTTAGACTCTTCGGTAGCGTGTTGAAACCTGATGCTTGGTTCGCCTACCTCGACCGGTATCAACGCTTCGGTGCCATATACTAGGGAAAATGGGGTGGCCCCGGTACTAGTTCTTTCGGTTGTTCGGTATGCCCATAAGACTTCGGGTAGCATTTCCCTCCATTTTCCTTTAGCATCGACCAGCCTTTTATTCAGGTTTTGGATTATGGTTTTGTTGGTCGATTCTGCTTGGCCATTACCATTGGGGTGATATGGGGTTGACAATATCCTCTTGATTTTATTGTCTTCGAAGAACTTGGTTATTTTGCTTCCTACGAATTGCTTTCCGTTGTCGCATACGATTTCTAAAGGCATCCCGAATCGGCAAACAATGTGGTCCCATATGAAGTCGATTACCTCTTTTTCTCTGACCTTCTCATAAGCCTGTGCTTCCACCCACTTAGAAAAATAGTCAGTCATAAAAAGGATAAATTGAGCTTTACCTGGTGCTCGAGGGAGGGGACCTACGATGTCCATCCCCCACTTCATAAACGGCCACGGCGATATGACTGAATGTAATGTTTCTGCAGGCTGGTGGATGATCGGTGCATGCCTTTGACACCCGCTGCATTTGCGTACAAATTCTTTCGCATCTTTCTCCATGTCGTTCCAGTAATAGCCGGCCCGAATTACCTTTCGTACCAATGAGTCGGAGCCGGAGTGATTGCCACAAGCTCCTTCGTGTATTTCTTTCAAAATATATTCAGTGTCTCCCGGTCCGAGACATATAGCTAGAGGTCCTTCGAAGGTCCTTCTGTACAAGGTTCCATTATCGGCCAGACAAAAACGGGCCGCCTTCGTGCGAAGCGCTCTCGATTCTTTGGGATCGGACGGCAGTTTACCAGAGCTGTGATATTCTATGTACTTATTCCTCCAATCCCAAGTCAAGCTCGTTGAGTTGACCTCGGCATGACCTTCCTCCACCACCAACCTTAACAATTGCACGACTTTTTCGGAGTCAACTTCTGCGTCTTCGACCGACGAGCCTAAATTGGCGAGAGCATCGGCTTCGCTGTTTTGTTCTCGGGGTATGTGCTGTAGAGTCTACTCCTTAAACCGGTGTAACGTGACTTGAAGTTTATCCACATACCTTTGCATACGCCCTTCCCTGATTTCAAACGTTCCATTCACTTGGTTGACAACAAGGAGGGAGTCGCATTTGGCCTCGACGATCTCTGCTCCAAGGTTCTTGGCCAACTCTAGACCTGTGATTATAGCCTCATATTCGACCTCATTGTTAGTCAATTTTATAGTCTTAATGGATTGTCTAATTGTGTTTCTGGTCGGGGGCTTGAGTATGATGCCAAGCCCTGACCCTTTCGAATTTGAGGCACCGTCTGTGAACAGAGTCCACACTCCCGAGGGAGTCCCCGATTTAATCATGAGCTCTTTCTCAACTTCGGGGATGAGCGACGGTGTGAAGTCGGTAACAAAATCGGCCAGCACCTGAGATTTTATCGAGGTCCGAGGTCGATATTCGATATCGTACCCACTGATCTCGATGGCCCATTTGGCCCGATAACTCGGGTTTATGCATAACATTTCTAAGGGGGTAGGTCGTCACCACGCATATTGGGTGACATTGAAAGTATGGTTTCAATTTTCTAGACGCACTCAGTAAGGCGAGTGCTAATTTTTCTAAGTGTGGGTACCTGGTCTCGGCTTCCCCTAATGTCCTACTAATGTAGTAAATAGGAAATTGCGTACCTTGTTCTTCCCGGACAAGGACCCCGCTCACTGCTATCCCCGATACAGCGAGATAAAGATATAACTGTTCACCTGTCTTTGGTGTATGCAGTAAAGGCGGGCTAGAGAGGTACCTTTTTAGCTCATCAAATGCGTGCTGGCATTCCAATCCCCATGAGAACTCGTTCTTCTTTTTTAGTAAATTGAAGAATCGATGGCTCCTGTCCGACGATCTCGATATAAATCGGCCCAAAGCTGCAATTCGGCCTGTCAATTTCTGCACGG
Organism: Nicotiana obtusifolia; assembly: GCA_002018475.1. Lineage (NCBI taxonomy): Eukaryota > Viridiplantae > Streptophyta > Magnoliopsida > Solanales > Solanaceae > Nicotiana > Nicotiana obtusifolia. Next base: position 783 of record MCJB01002397.1, on the reverse strand, counting down.
CCTTGACGCTGTCGACGACCGTTATGTCCTCGATGGCCTTAATTTTGTCTGGGTTGATTTCTATTCCCCGATTGGAGACCATAAACCCAAGGGACTTCCCAGAGCCCACTCCGAATGCACATTTTTCTGGGTTCAATTTCATGTTGTATTTCTTCAGAACATCGAACGTTTCCTGCAAATGACTTAAATGGTCCTCTCCTCGCAGGGGCTTAACCAGCATGTCATCGATATAAACTTCCACCGTTTTACCTAGCTGTTTTTCAAACATTTTATTTACTAGGTGTTGATATGTTGCTCCTGCATTCTTAAGCCCGAATGGCATCACATTATAGCAATAAGTGCCATACTTAGTGATGAAGGATGTTTTTTCTTGGTCATCCTTATCCATTTGTATCTGGTTGTACCCAGAATAGGCGTCGAGGAAACTAAGAGTCTCGTGGCCAGCAGTAGCGTCGATCATGCGATCGATGTTGGGCAAGGGGAAGGAGTCTTTGGGGCATGCTTTGTTCAGGTCCTTATAATCTATACACATTCTAAGTTTGTTTCCCTTTTTAGGGAATAAAACTACATTAGCTAACCATTCAGGGTCCTTAACCTCTCGAATGGATCCTATGTTTAAGAGTTTAGTTACCTCGTCCTTGATGAAGGCCTGTTTGACTTCGGACTGAGGTCTCCTTTTTTGCTTGACCGGCCGGAACTTCGGGTCAACACTTAGCTTGTGTGTCGCAATTTCCGGCGGTATGCCTGTCATGTCTAATGGGACCAAGCAAAGGAAATTTTATT
>MCJB01002396.1:0-12238 GCA_002018475.1 Nicotiana obtusifolia | reverse complement strand
AGGGCAAGTGTTATCACTTCAAGCAGCCTGGGCACCACAAGAAACTATGTCCCGCCTATCTGGCTAAGATGAATAAGCAAGGTAATTCATATTTAAATGTCGTTGAAACTTGTTTAGCGGCTGTTTCTACCATGTCATGGTGTGTAGATTCGGGAACCACTAATCATATCTGCACTTCTTTGCAGGGGTTTCAGGAAACGCAACGGCTAAGTGAGAATGAAGTTTGCGTTTTTCAAGCCAATGGCGAATCAGCACCAGCTTTAGCATTAGGATATATTAGAGTTGAGTTTAGTAATGATAGAATTTTGAATTTAAAAGACGTTTTATATGTACCTTCCATTAGAAGGAATTTGCTTTCAGTTTCGAGATTAATGGATGCTGGTTATAATGTCTTTTTTGTTAATAACTCTGCTATTATTAAGTACAATAGACTTTTTATCTACACTGCTTCCAGAGTACATGATCTGTTTATACTTGATATTTCTCCTGGTGTGCTACAACCGAAAGAGCTAAATAACGTTGACCTGCCACGTAAAAGGAAGCGTATTTCTGAATTGAGTCAAACTTATTTATGGCATTTACGTCTAGGTCATATAAATCTAAATAGGATCTCAAGATTGGTTTCTGATGGACCCCTGAGTTCATTGAAAGTGGAGGCACTACCAACCTGCGAATCCTGTTTAGAAGGAAAAATGACCAAGAGAACCTTCCCTTCAAAAGGAAATAGAGCCAGTGATAAGTTAGAATTAATCCATTCCGATTTGTGTGGACCTATGAATATACAAGCAAGAGGTGGTTTTGAGTATTTTGTGACTTTCACAGATGACTACTCTAAATACGGATATATTTATTTGTTGCGCTGTAAGTCTGAGTGCTTTGAGAAATTCAAAGAATTTAAGACAGAAACGGAGAAACGACATGATAAACATATCAAATCATTGCGATCTGATCGCGGTGGTGAATACCTTTCTGCAGAATTTATTAGATACTTATCAGATTGTGGAATAACATCTCAATTATCTGCTCCAGGAACACCACAACAAAATGGTGTAGCAGAAAGAAGAAATAGAACCCTTATGGAAATGGTCAGATTAATGTTGAGTTATTCCGACCTGCCCTCATCCTTTCGGGGATATGCTTTGGAAACAGCTAATTACATTCTAAATTTGGTTCTTTCCAAGTTAGTACCTTCAACTCCAACAGAATTGTAGACTGGGCACAAACCTAGTCTGCGGCATATTCGAGTTTGGGGTTTTCCAGCACATGTGTTGAAAGGGAAAACAGATAAATTGGAATCGAGGACAGAGGTGTGCGTTTTTATTGGATATCCAAAAGGAACAAAGGGAGGTTTATTTTATTGTCCAAAAGAAAAGAAGGTGATTGTTACAACAAATGCCAAATTTCTGGAAGAGGATTATTTAATAAACCATGTTCCTAGAAGCAAACTTGTTTTACAGGAATTGAGCAAAGAAATAACAAAAAATCCATCTCCAAAACATATCCCGGTAGCCAATATTGATTACCACTGCGTTCTCGTAGTGGGAGGAATGTCAATAGGCAAGAGGACGCACAAGAGGCGTTGCCCGACATCTTGCTGCCCCAAAGCAGTGGGAGTAATGTTGAGCAACCTGCAATTGAAGAAGAAGCTCATGAAATCGTGGCACCACAAGGTGAGGAGAATAATGTTGAGCACCCAGTTCTTCATGATGATGTCGTGGACGAAAATGCACCTGTAGTGTCTCGTCATAGTGGGAGAATTATTAGAAAACCGTCTCGGTATGTACTCTTGGGAGAATCTTACGATAGGATCCCTGAAGAGACTAATACAGAACCTCTAAATTACGACGAAGCACTACAGGATATAGATGCTAAAAAATGGATTGGTGCTATGAAATCTGAAATGGAGTCTATGTACTCCAATCAAGTCTGGGATCTTGTGGAACCACCTGCGAGAGTCAAACCTATTGGCTGTAGATGCATCTATAAGAAAAAGAGAGGAGTGGATGGAGAAGTGCAAACTTTTAAAGCAAGGCTTGTTGCGAAAGGGTTTACTTAGAAAGAAGGGATCAATTTTGAGGAAACCTTTTCACCGGTAGCCACGCTTAAATCAATAAGAATCCTCTTATTTATTACTGCTCATTATGATTATGAGATCTGGAAAATGAATGTCAAAACGACTTTCCTTAATGGAAGTCTTGATGAGTGCATTTATATGGCACAACCAGACGGTTTCAAGAAAAGCAGTGATGAGCACATGCTGTGTAAGTTGAACAAATCCATTTATGGATTGAAACAGGCATCTAGAGCATGGAACACTTGTTTTGACAAGTCGATTAAGTCTTTCGGTTTTGATCAATGTGAAAACGAGTCTTATGTCTATAAAAAATGGGATAGAGAAAAAGTAGCATTTTTGGTACTGTATGTAGACGATATCTTGCTCATAGGAAATAATATGGGTATGTTGAATTAAGTCAAGGAGTGATTGTACTCACATTTTGATATGAAGGACTTGGGAGAAGCAGCTCATATCCTTGGGATCAAGCTCACGCGAGATCGCAAGCAAAGGATATTAGGCTTGTCTCAAGCACTTTATATTGATGCTATTCTCGCCAGATTTAGCATGCAAGATTCCAAAAAAGGATTCCTTCCTTTTAGGCATGGAATCTCTCTGTCCAAGGATCAGTCTCCCAATACGGCTGATGAGATAGAGAAGATGAAGGTGGTACCTTATGCTTCTGTTGTAGGGAGCCTAATGTATGCAATACTATGTACTAGACCTGACATTTTCTTTGTTGTTGGCATAGTTAGCAGATTTCAGTCTAATCTTGGGAAAGAACATTGGACTGCCGTTAAGCATATAATCAAGTACCTGAAAAGGACTAGGGATTATATGTTGATTTTTCACTCAAGCGAACTTGTACCCATTGGGTATACAGACTCAGATTTCCAGTCAGATAGAGATTCTAGAAAATCTACCTCAGGACATGTGTTTACCATAGGAGGAGGAGCCATAACTTGGAGGAGTATTAAGCAATCATGTGTTGCTGATTCCACCATGGAAGCCGAATATGTGGCTGCCTCTGAGGCTGCCAAGGAAGCTGTTTGGCTCGGGAACTTCCTGAAAGAGCTTGGTGTTGTCCCTTCAGTACAAGCACCAATTATACTTTATTGTGATAATAATGGTGCGGTTGCAAACTCGAAGGAACCACGAAGCCATAAGAGGAGTAAACATATTGAGCGTAAATATCATTTAATTTGTGACATTGTTCAGAGGGGAGGGGTAAAAGTTTTGAAGATTGCATCAGCGGACAATTTGGCAGACCCGTTTACCAAAAGCTTGCCGCAGAAGACTTTTGACAAGAATGTAGAAGAAATGGGTATTAGAGTTGTAGATGCATGGTTATGAGTCTAAGTGGGAGATTGTTAGGATATACTATTAACCATGCAGTTTGATTATAGTATTATGTTTTTTTTTGAACAATTGTTTATTTATTTATTCAATTCAATGAAGTCTTAATTAAATAGATCATTTGTTCATATGTGTGCCATTTACTTATATAGTAGACAATTTAGTGTATGGAGCTTTAGCTCATACGCGGAAGATTAAATTGTTGGTTCTTATAAGTTATAAAGTTAATGTTCACAATCAAAGATGAAACTGGGCAAAGTATCTTGATGATTGTAGCATAAGATTAAAATATAATCTATCTTGATTATGGGAATGGTTCAGTTAGAACTTCTTATGCTAGTACATTTTGGTGTATTGGACGGACCAAGTAGAGATAAGTGTTTTTGTGCTGAATATATAAAACTGTCTCTCTAGCTCATTGAATGTTCTTATACTCTTAATCTTGATATGATTGTTATGATCAATGTGCTTCGTTCATTATTTTGATTTATTAAAAGGTACAACTCAACTGCGAATTAATGTATTCTTGGTAAATTGGATAATGGCAAAGTGCATTTGTGAAATAACAATTAATTAATAGAATCCGCGTCTTGACCTTGAGATTGATGATACCCCTTTATGGATGCTTATAAGTTTTCATGTGAAAACCCTACGGGTGGATTTTGTATCCGTCACATGAAATAAGTTAAGCGGAAGTATAAAGAATTAAATTAGTCGATGAATTAAATTGTCAGTAATTTAATTTATTTGATTGGTGTCTGTAATCTTAACATGAGAAGTTAAATAAGTTTTTAATGAATGATTTCGAAATTAAACAAAGGAGTGCAATTACAGTTTTCTAGTGGAATAAATCGTAATTTATTGTGGTAGGATTAATTCATTCATATTCCGAATTAATACCACAATAGAAAGCCTCGTTATTAAATCTGTGGTCCCTGTTGTGCCTGAATATTCTCGATAGTATCCTTGATGGGTTAGGAGAATGCTACACGTTTTTGGCTAGGATTTACCCTAAAAAACGTGTGTACATAAAGAAAGCTATTCAACCCTAAGGATTATTCATTCTTTAGCCGAATACTTGCCACTCAAGTATTACGTTCATAGAACTTTAGGATACACAGAAGATCGTAGACCTGGAGAGCACGAACGCTATTGAAGACTTGTGCAACAGCTTCAAAAGGTTAGTGTTACAATCTCGTATTTAGTTATGTTTGTCTAGTTTACGTGTGAGAATATGATCTTGGTTTCTTGCTTCCGCCGCGTTTATACGCCTATTTTCTATCAATCGGTACTTCGACTTCCTTTTGTCTTTGAATCAACATTGGTTTTTAGTTAGGGAAACCTTTCTAAATTAGAGGATTAGAATCATTCGGCAAAGCTAATGTGTCAATTCAATTAGCTCAAAGGCCATTATGCTTGTGATCCAGGTAAAACTGAAGATATTGGCACAAAGAAGAATCATATTCTTCTGTACATGTACAGTTATAGCATAAAGTTCTAGATGAAAATGGTATATTTGATAGATCCCAAACAACTGGATATATATATATATATATATATATATATATATATATATATATGTAGACACACACACACTCTACCCTCAGGAGCGGATCCAGCGTAGCAGTGCTGGGTTTATCTGAATCCATTGCTTTCGATGCGCAACATAAATTTATGTGTAAAAATAATCTAAAATAAGAACAAATTGAACATATGAACCCATAACTTTAACAATATAATAAATTCGAACACAGAATTCAAATCTTCAATCCGCCCATGACTACGCTGACTAGTTGTTGCAGAATGATGTTAATTTTGGATTAAATTTACTTAACATCCACCCAAGAATGCTAGGCCACTTACAAATATTTTATCATTTCTCCTCTAACCATGGTCAAGAAAACTTTCAAAACACAAATAGAGCTAGGTTTGAAAGTATGATTAACTCCAACACTTGTTTAGTAGACAACGAGTGTAGTGCATATGCCCCTTAAAAGATAGAGGTGCGTACTAAATAGAGGAACTACCTAGCACCACGGTCGGCTCCGTGTTCTCGGCAGCGCCAAGTGACAAGCGCGCATGTGCCTCTGTCGCCCCACCGAAACTCCTTGCCGGCGCCAAGCGGCTTGCGAGTGCCAATAGTGCCGCGCGCATAGACAATGTCGTGCGCGCCCATCATGATCCAAGCGCCAGCGCCCAGCCGCAGGCAGACACAAATAGTGCCGCGCGCGCCGACAGCAACGCGCGCGCAGACCTTGATGCTCAAGACCAAGTTGCTGCCATTGGACTTGTTTCTACCTTGTAGAAATCTAAGTCCTTTTTATTGTAAATATAGAGTAGGTTTACTTCATTTTACATTCAATATGCACTTACAGCTTTCATAGGTCAACTCTTGTAACTTAGGTTTATTTTTTTTAAGCATCATTAGGGGGGATCAAGCATTTAAGCATTCAAGCAAGCAATCATTTCTCTGTATTGGTGTCTCTCCCCCTCGACACCATATTAGCTTTATAATAGCTTTCATCATCATCAACACAATCAGTATTCATCATCAATTACTGCTTTCAATTCTCTCGTTGCTTACAATATTGGTTTTCCTATACGGCACTGACAATCTAGTCTAGCGTGCGGAGGGGACCTCAGTTGGCGGACGACAATCGTACTGACATTGATTACTTAGCCTTACGTCGCCCTTCCAAAGAACCTCAGGAAGGCGCAACGCAATAGTTGGTATCAGGGCCTAGGCTCGACATCGGACGAGGGAACGTGTTGCCACTACACCATTTCTTACCATGGTGACTCAAGGGGATCGGATCACTGTCCTCGAACAGACGGTTGACGTACTACGACCCATCGTGGGTGCTTGACTTAAGAACCAGCCTAGCGCAAAGGTTGGACGACCTGGACCGCAGATGCGGCAGGCCGAAAATGACATTACAAACATCAGTCGGGACTCTGAGGATGACCGTCAAACAGCAGCCGTCAAGGCAGCTGGCATTCATGGAAAATTCGAGGACCTCCAACAAGAGCTTGCTCAGGATTTGGCCCAATGTGAACAAGAGGCAGACAGAATCACTGCCATGCAGCAAACCATAGACAACTTGACTAGCCAGCTCAATGCTGTCAATGCTGCCCTTCAAAGCCTGCCCTTCAAAGCCAGCTCAAAGGAGGCGACAACCATATCGGGGGTGCCATGAACATTGCCCCTGTGCCACAAAAGCTGAAAATTCCGGAGCCAAAGCCATACACCGGAGCCCGGGATGCTAAAGAAGTGGAAAATTTCATATTCAACATCGAACAGTACTCGTCGGACCATTGGAAGAAGCAAAACAGGTAGCAACTGTTGCCATGTATCTTCAGGGCGATGCTAAACTCTGGTGGCGAGTGAAATATGAAGTCATCAGGGCCGGTGAAGACAACCTCCAGACATGGGCGGAACTAAAGGCAGCCATACGCCTGCAGTTCTTCTTCGAGAATGTGGAATACAATGCACGGAGAAAACTACGGGTACTCCGCCAAACCAGATCAGGGGGGATCAAGCATTCAAACATTCAAGCAAGCAATCATTTCTGTATTGGTGTCTCTTCCCCTCGACACCGCATTAGCTTTGTAATAGCTTTCATCATCATCAATACAATCAGCATTCATCATCAATTACTGCTTTCAATTCTCTCGTTGCTTACGATATTGGTTTTCCCGCATGACACTGACAATCTAGTCTAGCGTGCGGAGGGGATCTCAGTTGGCGGACGACAATCGTACTGACATCGATTGCTTAGCCTTACGTCGCCCTTCCAAAGAACCTCAGGAAGACGCCGCGTAATAATAATGATGTCATGCTTGCCTTTGGCACTCCGGAAAAGCAAATCTTGGTTGAGCCTACATTTGCTTGTCATTTATGATAATCTAATAATGTTCAAAAATAACAACATTACATCTAAACATTGTACCCAAATTGTCAAAAAATGAGCTAAAAGTGAAGGGTAATACATGGTATTCCAACTTGATGCGGATAACAAGCAACATTTCCTAACCATAAAGATGGCCGCAAAATCTGGATGGATTTCTAATAGACTATGATTTAATTGATCTAGCGCCTAAATCTTAGCTATTAGAATTAGAATTAGAATTAGAATTAGGGGGATCTAATCCTCTCCAGCTAGGTGATCCACTTGCTGAGGATATTATAAAAAGCAAGACCAGGGACTTTACAAGAATTAAATTTAAAGTCTGACTGTACATACATTAATATTATCTTATTTTCCCTCCAAATCTTCCGATTAGCCTCATTTCAGATTGTGGGTCTTAAGACAAGAATCACATTTATGTGTAACCCCTCTCCAAGAAAATGAGAAGATATCCCCCAACATATTTTATCTCAGGAATTTGGCATTCGAAATTCATTGGGCTCAATCGAAAAATCAGGATACCTAATAACGTGATTCAAAAAATACAATTTTATATATATAAAAATAAATTTTATTTTTACTATACTTGCACAGTATAATTTTTGAACAAAGGAGATTCAATTGAACCTCTTCCTTACTTTTAGCTTCGCCATTGGTTGGACCGACTCGAATTCGCACCGAATAGGCCAACTAAGAGCGTAAAGCTCCATACCAAGAATTTTTATTCCCAAAACTCGAATCCAAGACTTTTAATTTAGGGCGAAGGAATCTCAACCATTCCACCACAATCCTAGATGGTATTCGCCAACTTGCTACACCCCAACACCTTCAGTTCCACCAGTTTATAAGTAACATAGCTTAGTAATCTCTTGTCAATACCATCCTCTTGACTTAATCCTATTCTTTCTACTGAGGCAAATCTTCACTTCCCTCCAAAACTTGTTCTCCTTGTCTGGTTTAAATAATCTTCTTTGCAATCATCCTCTAGCCATCTTGATCACAAGTGACAACATAAATTATTAGCTCAAATAATATTATTCTGCAATGGCTACTTGGACAGCAAAACAGAACAAGAAATTCGAGGAGGCATTGGCTTTATATGACAAAGACACTTCTGATCGCTGGAATAATATTGCAAGGTGTGTAGGTGGAAAATCAGCAGAGGAAGTGAGAAGGCATTATGAACTGCTTGTAAAGGATATCATGCAGATCGAAAATGATCAAGTACCTTTGCCCAATTACAGAACTGCTGGAAGCGATGGCAGAGGTTATGCTAATGAACAAAGGTAAAGTACTATAACTCATCGCTTCTCGTACAAATTACCTATGTCGCTCAAACTCTTCAAAATTACGGTCGATTAGGTCCTCCCAAAATTACGCTTTTGGAGGATCTGATACCAGTACGCCATCATTTTTGGAGGATCCGAGCAACATAATAAACTAAAATATATTTTCATCCTACCAACGAGACAGTCACATGTTTCCCATTTTTAAGGCTAAGTGGTCGTTTGGTAGCTGGTTACCAGAAAAGTTATTCATGTACGGGGGCAACATAACTTATGCAATGTTTGATAGCTATTAGTTATTTTGTACAAAATTCAGTATAACTAATATCATGTTTGGTTGTCATTTTACAATTCTACATAAATAATACATGTATAAGTTATGAGTCAATCTGTGTATTATTTTATGGAGGGTAGAAGATGGAATAACTAATTCATGTATTAGTAATACATGGATAAAATATTAAAATGATAAATTTACCCCTATCATTTTACACATAAAGGCTTCCTTCAATAGATTGATTTGTATCAAAGCCTTTGGAGATCAAGCATGGAGATACTGATACATCACTGCTAGGCTCTTCCTCTTCTCATTCTATTAGAGACAAAATAAGAAATAAGTTTTTTACTTTAAAAATTATATAATGTATATTAGTTTCTAATACAACAAATTAAATATACAAAAAAAATAAAATAGTCCTTGCGTAATTAATTCATATATAACTAACACCTGCATAACTAATTCACGCATTACTTATTCCTGCATAACTAATACATGCATAATAAATACTTACATAACTAATATATGTATAATTAATACCTATATAACTCTATCCGGCAACCAAACGAACCCCAAGTGTACCGTAGTATCCTCCTGCCAACGATGTTATTGTCTATCCTTTTTTCCTATTTCCAGCTGTTTCCTCCCCATGATAGAATTTACCTTATACACTGTTAATGTATTTTAACACATTGTAGTAGGTTACCTGCTTTAATTTTGAATTTAATAATTCTTCATTTATGACACGTTGTAGTAGGTTACTCGCATTATTTTTCAGTTTATTAATCCCTTATTATGGCAAAAGACAATCATCACTAAAATTCTTTAGGTGACCTGATAGTATTTGGAATTCTGAGGCTTTCTTTGTGGTGGGTTTTCTTGCCGACTGCCATTCTAATAGCTTTAATTAAGGGAAGTGTATTCACAAGATTCCCTCCTGATAATATAGATATACACACACATAAGAAGACATATATTTCAAAAAATAAAAATATACTTGAAACTCCCAAATTGTTTGATTTTTGCTATCTTAGGAAGCTGTGCATGTTGCCTATTTAAGCTCCTAAGCAACCCCACATGAAATCTAATCCTACTTGTTTAAGCTCCTAAGTAAACCACATGAAATCTAATCCCACTTGTTTAACAGCACATGCATGTTGTCCTACATCTTAACCTCTGATCACCTCATTATACTAAACAAAAATTGTTTAACAATTGTACGTATCTTGTCTCGATAAGTATCATAACATACTTTATGAGTTCCTCACATTCTTTCATGGCTCTTCAGCAATCCCAAGTTTCTGCTCTAGCTAGCTATAAGATAGTTAACCATTCTATAAACAAATCGATGCTAGTATACTACAATATCTATCTTGTGTAAAAAAACTTTACACTGTCAATGTTACTAATCTCTTATAGCAGGTTGTCCGCCTTATTTAAGTTGTAGTTATTTTTTAAGTAATTGAATAGCGGGAAAAATCTCTAACATTACTCGTTTTTAATACTATTAATTATTTTACTAAACAGGCTTACGAAGAATCTGAAGTTACAGTGAGAAGAAGATTACATTGATGCTCAATACCGTCAGAGGATCATGTATAATTTGTTTACATCTTCCCCTTCAGCTATCCTAGCCTAGTTTCTTGTATTACAAACTTTTTCTACTAACGCACTACTACTATTATTGTTCATCCATGTCTATTTTGCTTTGTGTTAAATTAACATGTATGGGAATTAAATAATGTCTCCTTCTCTCTTTTTCTTTTGAATTTTTGCCTTTTGGGTGTCAAATAAAAAAGGCATTTACATGCCTTAAGCTTCCACCCATGACCCTCATGGTTACATGATGCAATTTTTACTGTTGTACTAAGGTTTCCATTTCTTGAGTGTCAGAAATATACTTCCACAATATACATTCAAAAAGTAGCTTGAATAACAATGTCTTGAGGAGAGAAAAAATGTTTACGTTCATGTTTGTGTTCCGCCTCCAAATCAGTTATCTTTGTCCAAATGTGTACGGCAAAATATTCTCAAATGATTTTATTTCTTTTTATTCTGCGTCTGGATCAACTCAAACCGAATGAAAAAAAAAAGGGATAGTCAAATTGCAATCTACTTTGTACGCTTGCTAGCAGACCACTTACGCTGACACTTCACTCCGATTAACAAGATCGGGGACGAGTAACTTGTAAAATTATTATAATCTAACCAGATTATCATTTGAATAGATCACATCTGAAAGTACTCCGTTGGCCAGGGCAGAGGTAAGGAATACTCGACGGGTTCAATTGAACTCATAACTTTCGACGTGGAGTAAAAATTTATATGTAATCATTAAAATTATAAAAATAGTAAATATAAACCTATAACTTTAAAAATATAATGGGTTCAATGTTAAAAATTTTAAAAATTAAACCCATAGAATTTAAATTCTAGATCCGCCTCTCGTAACACACTTAACTTTCTATTTGACTTTCAAATAGTAAAAGTACCATTTGGAAGGAGAACACAAGCCGCAAGCGGATCCAGGATATAATAATTGCGGGTGCTACTATTATTAATACAAAGCTAATACTAGTCTAATGGTGTGGCCCACGGTGGGCCTGGCCCAGGATCGGCCCGGGACCGCGGGCCTGTGGTCCGGGCCCTAGCGGTCTTGGGCCTCAAACGGGTAAAAGCCCGTGACGGGCCGGTTTGCGCAAAAAGACCCGCCAGGCCCGGGATCGCCAAGCCCGGACCGCCAGGCGGGCCTGGGGCGGCCCCAGCGGGCCCAACGGCTATTTTAAAAAAAAAAAAAAAAAATTTCAAAAAAAATGGCCCAACGGTCAGATTTAAAATCTGACCGTTTGGGCTTCAAAATATGACCGTTTGGGCTTTTTAAAATAGCCATTTTGGTCCCCAAACTTTAATTAAACCCCAAACTTTTTATAAATACACTTTTTACCTATTCCCACCTATAAATACCCCCCCATTCTTTCATTTTTAACTCACAAAATCTCTCAATCTCTCTCAATCTCCCTCAATCTCTCTCTAATTATTTCCATAAGTGCTCATATTATTATTTTAATTTCGTGAAAAATTGTGAAGTTGGTGAATTGAAGTATTAAAGTCTTCAAGTCTTCAACAATATTCAATTTTCAAGAAGTTGTTCTTCAATCCGGTAACCTCGTTCCAACTCTTTAATTTTTAATATATTGTTGTGTTTGTTTTAATTAGTTTAATTATAATTAATATATTATTGTGTTTGTTTTAATTAGTTTAATTATAATTAATATGGATTTTTCATTGAAAAAAATGTTTGGTGGTAAGGGGAAGGGAAAAGCAAAAATTGGTCAATCTAGTAGCCAAGCTACTCCTC
>MCJB01002395.1:0-12245 GCA_002018475.1 Nicotiana obtusifolia | reverse complement strand
TGGTGAAATAGGGTTTTTTTTTTTTTTTTTATATACTTAGGTTGAAGGGAAAAATAAAATTCTGAGTGACTGAAGGGAACACGTACCTGATAGGTTAGCTTTGAAAATGTGGATTGCATAATGGAATGCGAACCGCGTCTGTTAATGGGTCATCGCAGTTTTAGTCAAATCAGGAACAAAATTCTCTGTACCTGTATGCGAGTGCAATACGGTTTGATAGTGTAAATGCGAACCGCAGAATGAATACCCTTATCGCATTTTCAACTGAGATTTGAGCCAGTTTCTCTGTGGCTGTCTGCGGTAAAAATGCGATTCGCAGAGTACAAATGCGATCGCAGATTTATGAACTTCATCGCATTTTGTTGCTTAAGTTTTTGCTCATCTTTCTGTCTTACAATGCGATGCAAATGCGGTTCGCATATATGAAATGCGATGGCATTTGTGTTACATTTTCCTCTTCGACAGTCTTATGCAATTGTAGCAACTTCTGCTCATCGTTGTGTTCACCCCTCACACTCCTGTATCTAAAAAAAAAAAAAATCCTTCAAACAAAATTAAGTATCAATGTAAATAAATAAGTAAAGAAGAAGAAAAAGAAAAGAAGCATAATTTTAAACAACAGAAAAATAACTAATACCACACATGGGTTGCCTCCCATGAAGCGCTTGATTTAACGTCGCGGCACGACGAAGCTAAGATGTATCTGCATTCATTCCGTAGGTGGTACATTATCATATTGTAAGGCCAGCTGCTCTATAACATGTTTTTCTCCACCTACACCCAGATAATGTTTGATTCGCTGCCCATTTACTTTAAAAGTTCGGAGTCCATCCTTCGATGCCAATTCGACAGCTCCAAATGGAAAAACATTTACAACCTTGAATGGTCCCGACCATTTGGACTTTAACTTTCCTGGAAATAACTTCAGCCTCGAATTGAATAGCAACACCAGGTCTCCCGCTTTAAACGCCCTCTTTAAGATCTTGGAATCATGGACGAATTTCATTCGTTCTTTATAGACCGCTGCACTCTCGTAAGCATGGAATCTGAATTCCTCCATTTCGTTCGATTGTGCAAGTCTTAAGGCTCCAGCTTCTGCCCAATCCATGTTTAATCTTTTTAAAGCCCACATAGCTTTATGCTCGAGTTTAACGGGTAAATGGCATGCATTTCCAAAGACTAACCGATATGGGGATGTACCAATCGGAGTTTTATAAGCTGTACGATATGCCCAAAGAGCGTCATCCAGCTTCCTTGACCAATCAGTCCTATTTGCGTTCACAGTTTTAGCAAGGATACTCTTGTTTCTCTATTTGAGACTTCGACTTGTCCACTAGATTGTGGATGATAAGGTGTGGCTACCTTATGCTTGACCTCATACTTGTCGAGGAGACCCTTGAATACTCTGTTACAAAAATGTGAACCTCCATCGCTGATGATGGCTCTTGGAGTGCCGAACCTGGTGAAAATATTCTTCTCTAGGAACGTGGTTACGCTCCGAGCTTCGTTGTTTGGCAAGGCAACGGCTTCCACCCACTTTGACACATAATCTACAGCCACTAGGATGTATTTCATCCCACATGAGCTTATGAAAGGGCCCATGAAGTCAATACCCCAGACATCGAACAATTCAATTTCCATAGCAAATTTCATAGGCATTTCGTGCCTCTTCGAAATCGGGCCTTGTCGTTGGCATTGGTCGGAAGACTTTACCAACTGATTAGCATCTTGGTAGATGGTGGGCCAATAGTATCAACATTCTAAAACCTTTGCAGCTGTTCTGTTGCCCCCATGATGACCCCCAACTGGTGAGTCATGACATGCTTTCAAGATCGGTAGCATCTCTTCCTCAGGTACGCACCTTCGAATGATGTTATCCGCACAAACACGGAATAGGAATGGTTCTTTCCAATAATAATTCTGAGAGTCCCTCAAGAACTTCTTCCTCTGGTATGATTCCAATCCTTCCGGAATGAAATCACTAACGATGTAGTTAGCGATGTCAGTATACCATGGTTCCATTGAACTTGATATCATCAGTATTTGCTCATCTGGAAATGAATCATTGATATCCAGCTCTCCTGTTTGTCTCCCTGCTTCTTCCAATCTAGACAAATGATCTGCTACTTGGTTCTGGGTGCCTTTACGGTCCAAGACTTCAAAGTCAAACTCTTGTAGTAGTAGTAC
This sequence comes from Nicotiana obtusifolia, assembly GCA_002018475.1. Lineage (NCBI taxonomy): Eukaryota > Viridiplantae > Streptophyta > Magnoliopsida > Solanales > Solanaceae > Nicotiana > Nicotiana obtusifolia. The sequence goes on along the minus strand of MCJB01002395.1, from coordinate 10,058 downwards.
CCATCGGATGAGTCGAGGTTTAGCATCCTTCTTCGCCATTAAATAACGAAGAGCAGCGTGATCAGTATATTCAATCACTTTGGAGCCCAATAAATATGCACGGAACTTCTCAAAAGCATATACAATTGCTAACAGTTCCTGATCCGTTACAGTATAGTTCATTTGTGCTCCATTCAGCGTCTTGCTAGCATAATATATCGGGTGAAGAATTTTATTGTGCCTCTGCCCCAACATCACCCCAATAGCTACTCCGCTAGCATCACACATCAGCTTAAAAGGTAATGACCAATCTGGTGTAACAATAATAGGAGCAGTGGTCAGTTTCGTTTTCAGCTCTTCAAAGGTAGCGAGGCATTTTTCATCAAAGACAAACTTGGTATCTTTCTCTAAGAGTTTACACATTGGATGTGCAATCTTTGAGAAATCCTTTATAAACCTTCTATAAAATCCCGCATGCCCCAGAAAGCTACGGACACCTTTCACTGACGTGGGAGGGGGGAGCTTGGAAATGATTTCAATCTTTGCTTTGTCCACTTCAATACCATGTCTGGAGATTTTGTGCCCTAAAACAATATCTTCGTCCACCATAAAGTGGCATTTTTCCCAATTTAATAGGAGGTTTGTTTCTTCACATCGTTTCAACACTGCCTTGAGATTTTTCAAACATTGCTCAAATGTTTCCCCAACTACCGAGAAATCATCCATAAAGAATTCAAGGAAATCTTCTACCATATCCGAAAAAATCGACATCATGCACCGTTGGAATGTAGCTGGAGCATTGCATAAACCGAAGGGCATGCGACTGAAAGCAAAAGTCCCATACGGGCAGGTGAACGTTGTCTTTTCCTGGTCTTCCAAAGCAATATTAATCTGATTGTACCCGGAATATCCGTCGAGGAAGCAATAAAAGGACTTTCCGGCTAGTCGATCAAGTATTTGATCAATAAAAGGCATAGGGAAGTGATCCTTGCACGTGGCACTGTTGAGCTTCCTGTAATCCATGCATACTCGCCATCCAGTTACAGTTCGTGTTGGAATCAGCTCATTTTTTTCATTCGTTACCACGGTCATACCTCCTTTCTTTGGCACACACTGTACTGGGCTCACCCATGAGCTATCGGCAATCGGGTAAACAACTCCTGCATCCAGCCATTTTATGATCTCTTTCTTCACCACTTCTTTCATTGCTGGATTCAGCCTTCTCTGGTGCTCCACACTTGGTTTTGTTCCATCTTCCAGTTGAATTTTGTGCTCATAAATTGCAGCTGGAATACCTCGGATGTCCGCTATCGTCCATCCGATTGCCTGTCTGTGTTCCTTAAGAACTTTCAGCAACTGCTATACCTGCACATCATTCAACAAAGATGACATGATTACCGGTAAAGTGTTATTCGAACCAAGAAATTTGTACCTCAAATGCGATGGAAGTGGCTTGAGTTCTAATTTGGGAGGTTCAATATTGGAAGGCTTTGCTGGAGGCGTAGCTCGATTCTCCAAGTCTAGTGACATTTTTGGTGGAGTGTATGAATAAGAACCGCGACCTTCTAAGACATTTACTGACTCCATGAATCCATCCAAGTCGTTGCCATCAAAATTCACCAATATGGCCGCCAGGGCCTCTCCAAAACATTGCTCTTCCATTTTTATATCCACTGCTTCATCAACTTCATCAATAATACTGATTAATGAAATGTTTTCATATTCGGCTGGCATCTTCATCCCCTTGCTAGCTTGAAAAGTAACTTCTTCATTATTTACTCGGAATTTTATTTCATTACGTTCCGAGTCCATGAGAGCTCTTCCCGTAGCTAAGAAAGGTCTTCCCAAAATAATGGGGATTTCCTTGTCCACTGCGCAATCAAGGATAACAAAGTCGGCTGGAATCTAAAATTTTCCAACCTTGACAATCACATCATCCACAATACCCACTGGTCTCTTGATGGATCGTTCAGCCATCTGCAATCTCATGCTTGTCGGCCTGGGCATTCCTAGCCCTGCTTGTTTATAAATGGCTAAAGGCATTAGATTTATACTAGCTCCATTGTCACACAAGGCCTTAGCAAAATTGCGTACTCCAATAGTACACGGAATAGTGAAAGCTCCTGGATCCTCCTTCTTCTGGATCAGGTTTGTTGCTATGATAGAGCTTACTCTGTGAGTTACGTTGACCAGTTCATTCCTGGTGGTTCTCTTTTTAGTGATCAGGTCCTTCAAGTATTTGGCAAATCCAGGCATTTCTTGGAAAGCTTCCAAGAAAGGTATATTGACTGATAGCTGCTTGAGAATGTCATAGAATTTCTCAAATTTGCTATCGTCAACTCTCCTTGTAATTCTCTAGGGAAATGGTGGAGGGGGTCTAGGAATCGGCGGAAGAACGATTGGTATCCTTTACCTCTTCCTGAATATCCTCTGTGTTCACAACAATTTCAGGATTTGTACCTGCCTCAGCAACATTACTTCTTTCAGCAACAATTTCACTTCTAATCTCTGTTTGAAATTCTTCAGCAGCATCTTTACCCTGTAACATCTTACCACTCCTAGTTGTGACAGCCATGATGTGAGCAGTTGGACCACTTCCACTTCCTTTAGGATTTGCAATCGTGTCGCTAGGAAGCGTTCCTTTTTGCGGTGGATATTGCTCACGAGAGAGATCCCTCATTTGCAATTCCAACTTTTGGATAGCTGCTGTGTGGGAGCCAACCAATTCATTGAGGTGTCTGACTTCTCTTGGTTTTGTATTATCCTCTCGAGCATACTTTCCAATTTAGACTCACTAGATGATCCCTGATTCGGATAGTGCCCTTTCGAAAGAACATAAGGATTGGAATTCTGATTTGGAAAATGGTTATTGTTGTTCCAATTACCCTGACTAGGCCCAGTTTGATCACTCCGCCATTGTTGGGAACCTTGCCCTTGCGGGTTTGGTCTCCAATGATTTTGTGCTGCTTGACCCTGGTAGGGCTGCCTTTGATAACCACCATGAGTATTGTTGACAAAATTTGCCTCTTCATATTCTTCACTGTGTGTTGGAATCACATCTTCTACTACATTAATTTTTTTCTTCTGATTTTCAGTGAATAACTTTGTCAAGACATTGACATTAGTAGCAAGTTCAGCAATCACTTGGTCCCTTTCTTGGTTTTCTTTGATCAAGTTGTTCATCGATGGAGATCCAATTGTGATGCCACCAGTAGTATCCTCAGAATGCCAATCTTGATTATGTTTGGCCATCTTGTCCAAAATCTGCGTGACTCGAGCAAAGGTTTTATCCATGAACGACCCAGCAGCAGCATTCTTTGCTATCGATTGGTTCATAGGGTCCAAACCTATGTAGAACTTTTCCAGCAAAATGGAGTCTGGAAAACCGTGGTTTGGCGACCTCACCAAATACAATTTGAACCTCTCCCACGCTTCGTGCAGCTGTTCACCCAGTAGTTGTTTGAAGAAAAATATCTTGTCCCGGAGTTCAGATTTCTTGCTCTGTGGAAACCACTTTGACAAGAATGCCCAAACCAGCTCAGGCCATGAACTGATGGAATTTGGAGGAAGGTTTTGCAGCCATCTCCTCGCATCTCCAGCCAACGAATACTTAAAGCATCTGAGCCTTAATGCATCGTCAGAGACATTGTTTTGTTTTTGCATCGCACAAACACCCAAAAAGTTCCTGAGGTGTTGCGTCAGATCGTCATCAGTAGAATTTCTGAAGTATCCTTCAGCTTTCAGCATCAATATCAACCCATGTTCTACTTTGAAAGTAGCAGCACCTATGGTTGGTGGTACGATAGCATTAGTATCTTCAATATACTCTTCGATGTCGGCAAACGGATTCTCTTCCTGTAGCATTAGACTTATATTAAAGTACACAATAATCAAAAATTTCAAAACCGTATTCCCCGGCAACGGCGCCAAAATTTGATCCGCTCAAATTACACCTTAATAATAGTGTAAGCGATCGATGTCAAATATAGTAACCCAACTAGGTTGGGGTCGAATCCCACAGGGAATAGGCGTAAAACAAATATCTGATTAAAGCAATACTATACTTAGTCGTAATTCGATCAAGTAACCAAATATAGTAAATTGATGTTGAGTACTTAAAGAAAGTTAAACTAATAATTGCAGCTTGAAAAGAATAGTTGAATAAAGATATGAAGTCGAGATACTAAGGTTGTGCTCCCCCTAATGTAGTAGAATGTATTGATATTGATATTGACCTCCGTTCTTGATATGCAATCGGTTCTTATTATAGTGCTATCCGATATTTTCCAATATTTAGATAACGTATCCTCTTATGATCCTCCCGAATACATTAGAGTCAAAATTAAGAATACTCAATCATTCGCCGACTTAAAATCCTCTTATTCCTAAGTGATTTTGTTAAACAAGGGTTAAAGCCTTGAATTGTCGTTACTTATTTCTACCAAACTCTATCTCCCTTTTCCAAGTTACAATAGCATAAATTAGCACTCGTTAATATTTGCAACCACTAACGATTTAATTAAGAACGAGAAATAAATAAGTATCAAGATTCTTTCGAAATTGGAAGCAATATCAATTGTTCAATAACATTCTACCCATCTAGGGTTCACAACTTCAGTATTAGAATTTAGCTACACATATTGAAAACTAAAGAACAAATAAGAATAGTTGAGTTCATCTTACAACAATATTGATTTCTCAGTTTTGATCACCCAAAAATCTCTCCCAATTTGAAAATAACAAAAGCACTATTTTTCACATTGAATTCTGATCTGTCTCCCTTTACACAACCCTAGAGATGCTATTTTTTATAGGCCCAAGAACCGAGGTGAACTGAAATAACGGCTTACCTAATTCTCCGTCTGCAATCGCATTCCTGTCGCAGAACAGGAATGCGGTCCGCAGAATCTTCATCCTGTGTCGCAGACTTCACCAGAACTTCTCCTTCCTGTCGTATTTAAGAATGCGGTCCGCAGAATGGTTCTGCTATCGCAGAATGCGATCGCGATTCCCTTCTATTTTTCACCTCAAACTCTGTCTGTGTCTGCGATGAAAATGCGATTAGCATTTCCATTCTGCGGTCGCATTTTTGAAAGCATTCTTACTTTAACTTTGGCTTGAAGTTATGTCCGCCTTTGCGATTTAAGTTCTAATTCTGCGACTCGCATATCCACTTTGCGGTCGTAGAATTGCTCCTGCTGTGTTGTTGATCTCTTTTCTTGCCTTTGGACGGCTTTTGCACTACTGTTCACACTTTTGGGTCTCTTTCATCCATATACTGAAATTACACTAAAACTAAGTAAATATCATGATAATTAACAAGCGAAACAAGCAATTTTCAAACAAATAGTATCAATATGTGCCGAAATTTCCCGGCACATCACTGGGCACTCAGCCCATTTCTCTTCCTCCATATTGTATGGCCCCACCATATTTGAAGGAGTTAAAGGAGCAGTTGCAGGAGTTGCTGGATAAGGGTTTCATTCGGCCTAGTGTATCTCCTTGGGGTGCTCCGGTCTTGTTTGCAAAGAAGAAGGATGGTTCTATGTGCATGTGCATTGATTATCACTAGTTGAACAAGGTTACAGTGAAGAACAGGTATCCATTGCCACGTATTGATGACCTCTTTGATTAGCTACAGGGTGCCAAAGTGATCTCCAAGATTGACTGACGTTCAGGCTATCATCAATTGAAGATTCAGGATCCAGAAATCCCCAAGACTGCCTTCAGGACTCGGTATGGTCATTACGAGTTCCTTGTGATATCTTTTGGGCTGACTAATGCCCCATCAGCATTCATGCACTTGATGAACAGTGTATTCCGGCCTTATCTCAACTCTTTCGTCATTTTATTTATTGACGACATTCTAGTTTACTCCCGGAGCCGGGAGGATCATGAGAAGCAGCTGAGGACCATGCTTCGAACCTTGAGAGAAAAGAAATTACATGCAAAATTTTCAAAGTGTGAATTCTAGCTAGATTCGGTGGCATTTTTGGGTCATGTAGTGTCGAGTGAGGGGATTAAAGTGGATCCAAAGAAGATTAAAGCAGTACAGAGTTGGCCCAGACCATCTTCAGCTACGCAGATCCGGAGTTTTCTTGGTTTGGCGGGGTATTACCATCGATTTGTAGAGGGTTTCTCGTCTATTGCAGCACTTATGACCAAATTGACCAAGAAGGGTGTTTTTTTCAGTTGGACTGAGGAGTGTGAGGAGAGCTTTCAAAAGCTCAAGATAACTTTGACTACAGCCCTAGTGTTGGTGTTGCTTTCGGGTTCAGGGTCTTATACTATGTACTGTGATGCGTCGCGTATTGGTCTTGGAGCGGTGTTAATGCAGGACGGAAGGGTGATTGCCTATGCACCCAGACAGCTGAAGGTGCATGAGATGAACTATCATGTCCACGACCTCGAGTTAGCAGCAATTGTTCATGCCTTGAAGATCTGGCGGCACTATTTGTACGGTGTCCCTTGTGTGGTCTACACCGACCACCGGAGTCTATCGCATATGTTAAATAGAGGGATCTTAACTTGCGGCAGCAGAGGTGGTTAGAGTTGCTTAAGGACTATGATATCACTATTCTATATCATCCTGGGAAGGCTAATGTGGTGGCCGATGCCTTGAGTCGCAAGGTGGAGAGTTTGGACAGCTTAGCATATATACCAGTAGCAGAGAGGTCATTAGCCTCGGATGTTCAAGCCTTAGCCAACCAATCTGTTAGATTGGATGTTTCTAAGCCGAGCCGAGTTTTGGCCTGTGTGGTTTCTCGATCTTCTCTTTATGATCGTGTCAGAGAGAATCAGTATGATGACCCCCATCTGCTTATCCTAAAGGACACAGTTCAGAACGGCAATGCCAAAAAGGTCACTATTGGGGACGATGGTGTATTACGGATGCAAGGAAGGCTGTATGTGCCCAATGTAGATGGCTTGTGTGAGTTGATTCTCTAGGAGGCTCACAGTTGGCGGTACTCCATTCATCCGGGTGCCTACAAGATGTATCAGGACTTGAGGCAACACTATTGGTGGAGGCGGATGAAGAAGGACATAGTGGAATGTGTAGCTCGGTGGCTACACTATCACCAGGTGAAGTATGAACATTAGCGGCCTGGTGGGTTGCTTCAGAGGTTAGAGATTCTAGAGTGGAAATGGGAGCGGATCACTATAGATTTTGTTGTGGGGCTCCCACAGAATCGGAGGAAGTTCGATGCAGTATGGGTAATTGTGAATAGATTGACCAAGTCAGCTCATTTCATTCTAGTGATGACTACTTATTCTTCAGAGCGGTTGGCTCAGGTTTATATTTGCGAGATTGTCAGGCTTCATGGCGTGCCGGTATATATCATCTCTGACCGGGGTATGCAGTTTACATCGTGGTTTTGGAGGGCTGTTCAGCATGAGTTATTTACGTGGTGGAGTTGAGAACAACATTCCATTCTCAGACGAATGGACAGTCTGAGCGTACTATTCAGATATTGGAAGATATGCTTCATGCGTTTGTGATGGAGTTTGGGGGTTCTTGGGATCAGTTGCTGCTACTTACAGAGTTTTCCCACAATAATAGTTACCAGTCAAGCATTCAGATGGCTCCGTATAAGGCTTTGTATGGTAGACGGCGTCGGTCCACGGTGGGTTGGTTTGAGCCAGGTGAGGCAAGGCTATTAGGTACAAACTTGGTTCAGGATGCTTTAAAAAAGGTTAAATTGATTCAAGATTGACTTCGTACAGCCCAATCCAAACAGAAGAGTTATGTGGATCGGAAGGTTTGCGACGTTGCATATGGTTGGGGAGCGGGTCTTGCTCTGAGTCTTGCCCATAAAGGGTGTTATGAGGTTCGAGAAAAAGGGCAAGTTAAGCCCTAGGAATATCGGACCTTTTGAGATTCTTGAGAGAGTTGGGGAGGTGGCTTACAAACTTGCGCTACCACCCAGTCTAGCTGCAATTCATCTAGTATTCCATGCTTCTATGCTCCGAGAGTATCACGGTGATCTATCTCATGTGTTAGATTTCAGCTCAATCCAGTTGGACAAGGATCTGTCTTATGTTGAGGAGCCAGTGGCCATTTTTGACAGGCAGGTTCGAAAGTTGAGGTCAAAGAACATTGCTTCAATGAAGGTTCAGTGAAGGGGTCAGCTAGTTGAGGAGGCAACTTGGGAGACTGAGCATGATATGTGTAGCTGTTATCATCATCTTTTCACCACTTCATATATGTCTCTATACTCGTTCGAGCAAAAACTTTTGTTTTAAGTGGGGGAGGATGTAACGACACAGCCGGTCATTTTGAGTATTTTAATCTTGATCCTCTAAATTATGCTTCATCTATGCTATATTGTGGTTATGTAACTTGGTGGGGTGGTTGGTGTTGGTTTTGGGTGAGTTTTGGAGTGAAATAGGGCCCGTAGTCCCTAAGTTGGAAAGTTGGAAGCTTTTGTAAATTTTGACCTGGAGTGGACTTTATTGATATCAGGGTTGGATTTCGATTTCAGAAGTTGGAATAGGTCTGTAATGTCATTTATGACTTGTATGCATAATTTGGTGTCAATCGAAGTTGTTTTGGTATGAATCGGCGTTGGTTTCGGAATTCGGAAGTTCATAGTTCAAAGGCTTGAATTTGGGTTGCGATTCGTAGAATTTGTGTTGTTTGATGTGATTTGTGGCCTCGAGTAGGTCCGTTATGTGTCTTGGAACTTGTTGGTATATTTGAACGGGGTCTCGGGAGCCCCGACTGTGAATCGGATGGAAATCGAATCATTTTTGGACTTAGTGATTTGCTGAAGAGTTGATGTTCTATTGTTTTCGCACCTGCGGAAGGTCTAGCCGCAGGTGCGGTCTTGCAGGTGCACCTTGGTCATCGCAGAAGGGGAGGAGCCAGCCCAGGCCTGGGTTCGCAGGTTCGGACGCCTGAGTGCACATGCGCTTCCGTAGGCGCAACCCTTCTCTCCACAGAAGCAGAATTTGAGGAGGGGGCCTGGGACAGGACCGCAGGTGCGGCCTCCTTCTTTGCAGAAGCGGGCTCGCAGGTGCGAGCCATGGACCGCAGAAGTGAAACCCCTAGATTTAAGTGGAATCTGCACATGCAATAGTTTTTTCGCAGGTGCGGCATCGCAGAAGTGACACAAGGGCCGCAAATGCGAGGATCGCTGGGCAGAAAGGGGAAATTCGAGGGTTTGATTTCATAATTCATTTTGGGACCTTGAGAGCTCGGTTTGAGGCAAAATTTCAAGGGATTTTCATAGAGGACCTTGGGGTAAGGAATTCTAACTCGTTTTTGATTGATTCCTATGAATCTATTGATAATTTTATCATTTGATTAGTGTTTTGGAGTTTGAAGTTAAGGAAAAATGGTAGAAACTCCTTAGGCTAAATTTTTGAGTTTTGAAAAGAGAAATGAGGTCGAATTTGAATAATTCTTCTATGGTTGGAGTCGATATCGAATGGGTGTTCGGTTTTTGTAACTTTGGCCGGGTTCCAAGACGTGGGCCCAAGGCGAATTTTTGGGTCGATTTCTCGAATCTTTGCAAAAATCGTAATTGCATTGTTTGAATTAGTTTTATATAGTTATATTTATAGTATGAAATTATTTTGGCTAGATTCGAGCCTTTCGGAGTTGGAAAATCGAGGGAAAGGCCTTCTAGTTGATTGATTTAGCGTGGTTTGAGGTAAGTGACTTGTCTAACCTTGTGGGGGGGGGGGGGAAACTCCCCTTAGGATTTAGTATTGTTGTGATAATTGTGATATGTGAAAGTTGTGTATGCAAGGTGACGAGTGCTAACTGTGAAATTTCAGGATTTTAGCTATGTAGTTCTCTTTCATGCCTTAATTGAGATACTTTAACATGTTTTAGTCCTCATAACTAGTCAAATTTCACGTGCCTACTTGTCTTATCTCTTATTTGCAAATTGTCCTACATGTTTGGTTGAATTACTTGTTTTCTTTTATTCTGTATTCATTATTTAACTGTGGAATTCTTACTTGAAATTGCTATTCTTGGAATATTATCAAGCACCCTTCACTATTTCGGATAGTATTTATGGTTCTACCTTTTTCTTAGCAACTGGCTTTCATGGTTTTCATGTGATTAT
>MCJB01002394.1:0-12246 GCA_002018475.1 Nicotiana obtusifolia | reverse complement strand
TATATATATATATATATATATATATATATATATATATATATATATATATATATATATATATATATATATATATATATATATATATAAAACACCCGATATCTGTCGAGACTAATAGAGTTTTGTGATCCCTCGAGCGGCCAAGTAGGTCCGTCTCTCTATATACATAGCAGTGGCTAGCTAGTTGTTGTGGCTAACAATAGTAGTTGCAGACTATCGACTTGTAGTAGTTGTCTGGTGCCTACTGACAGTTATGCGGTGGTAGGTGATGATAAAGGTAATCGACGAATTCAGGAAATTTTTCAAGGATATTTAAACTTGAAAGAAGTAAAAAATTCTTTGATAAAAGGTGTTCAACTTGTATTATATATCTCTAAAATCTAATATTTTACCTATATACATCGTTTATTTTTTCAAAAAGTTAGTAAATTGACCACCCCTAAAGGTAATTAGTGGTGATTGTGTGATAATGATAGTCCAAGCGGTGGTAAAAGGTAATATTTGCATGAATCTTTAAGTAAATAATATCATAATGCTTTTAAAACTTGTATACATGAAAAAGAATCAGTCTCAGTTAGAGCAAAGAAGTGGTGAAAAAGAGAAACAAATGCTAGGCTAGAGAGATCTAAATACTTCAAATTCAGATCTCATTAAATGAGAACAAATGGGACCTTGTATTAATGCGGTAAAGATTTCAACTATGTAGAAAATTTCTCAAATATAAAAATTCAGTAAGTCCATAGGAAGTTCATGTTTATCAAAGTTTGTTGATGAAGTTTTCTTAAATAGTAACGCTAGGGGAATATAATAGTTCAAATTAGATTAGCCTCCTTATTATTTGGTAAATCAAAGAGACTTCCATCTACTTATCAACATCTAATTTTTTTTTTTTTGTTGGAAGTAAGACTGTATTAAAATTAAGGCAAAGTATAAATTTAGTTGTTTGATCAAAATTAATTACAGTTGCTGACCAAATATATATATATATATGTACACAGTACACGTGTAATATAAAAGTTTTGTATTTTGTTGGCTATTACTCTTTAAAAGTGATACATTTCTCTAAAAATTATGTTTTGGGTTTTAATATTTGTTACTTTCTAGATGTTTTGGCCCGTAAACATATACACATGGATACAACCTTGATAGACGTGTGTGAATGCCATTACTCATTAAGCACTAGACAAATATAACATTTATCTCTGTCCCTTCATTTTTTTAAAAATATTCTCTTTGCTTATCCAAGTCATAGTTAGATCATCAAGAAATCCGTTTGACGTACAGTATAAGCGAGTAATCTTAAATGTGCATAGCACAATGCACAAAAGTACATTTTCCGAAAAGAAATATTTTCCTTTTCTTATGTTGAGATAGGAATAATTCCTTGAAGATACTATGGGTAAAAATTACCACAAGGTTACATCAAGAGGTCCTAAAATTTTCAATTCGTTATCATTCACAAAAGTAAATTATTAAGGAGTTTTAAGTTATATACACCGTTAGTGTATTCCAAACTAAATATCCATCGTATTTTTTATATGGAGGTATATTTTTACACTGTTGGATCATCTAACCAAGAATATCTATAGGTAAACCTCCTTAAAATATGATAATTGTAATCTTAAAACTAAGATAGAAATTGATGCTACAACAAGTAAAGATAACTTGATCGTGTAAAAATTTCTGATATTAACGGTGTATATTTCTTGAACTCATTATTAGTTTATTACATCTTCATCTTCCTGGATCCATCTATATATATGAATCATTAGGTGACAGCTCTTTGTCTTGAATATTTCCTTTTCAAGCCAGACAATTATGTTTTTCTTTACTATTCTACATTTGGTGGTTCTCACAACACATTCTCAAAAACCGTAGAAAAGAAAAACAAGATAAAATCAGGGTGAGAAAGCTGTACACGGTTAAGCTGTTATTTGCTAATGAAAATGGCAGCAAGTATGTACGTCAAATACACCATATCGTTTCATAAAGATATGAGATTGACACCAAGTAATGAAAAGCTACATTTGAACTAACCAATCAAATATGTCATTACATTATAACACTATTTTAGACACGTATATATTGGTTTTCCACTATCTAGTTAATCCCTCTTTTTTTTAAATTAATTGAGAGGAATTGTTATTCTATGCCAGAAAGATAACTACCACGTAAATAATATGGAAGTTGGAAGCGAGTAAAGAAGAAAGGTATGGCAACTTGTTTAAGGACTAATAAAATAATAGAGTTAATTCTTAGGTTTATTTATATATTGGGTCTAAACTGGCTACATAAAAAAGACTCTAAAATACTTTTTCTTATAAAACTTTGTTGAGAGAAATAATAAAGTGAGATTTGGTGAGAAGTGATAGAATGAAAAACTTTTACTACGTGCCTCACGCAACTTATTTTAAATGAGGTATCCTTTATTTTAAAGATGTCAACTATCCAGTGATGACATATATAGAGAGTAGGTCCTACTTGATTTTAAATCACATTTTTTAGGTTTGTTTTTAAGAGTGTCTTCACATAATTAAGACTAATTAAATACCCCCGTAATTTAAAATAGTGTACTCTACGATTACAACACAATAAATTTTCGCGATAAGTTATACTTTTAGTTTGGAGGTAGCTTTCATAGAAGAATTTTATTCAATGCTTTTTAGTTACTTGGAAGTTTCTTCTCTTCTTTCTTTTCTTATATATTTCTTTTTCTTTGTTTTAATCACCTTATGTTTGAATTTATTGATTTTACTAATTCGAATTTATGTTGCATAAGTTTATTAAAAGGAATAAAACGTTCTTTATAGAAAAGTTCTATAGCTAAATCATCAAATTTCTTTCTCTTCTTTATTTTTCTTAAATTTGATCCGATTCATCTGAATTATATTTGTGCTGAATAAGCTTATTGAAGAGGTAAAATATGTATTTAATGTTTATTCATTTTCAGGAATGCTCAAATCGGAGATCTTTTGAATTTCAAGCATCACATCATCGACTCATGATATCTATTTGAGTTTATGTCATATGCATTAAAGTGTAAAATATACTTACACAACATATCAATTATTATGTACTTACAAATATTATCTTTTAATAAATATTAAATAAAAATAATATAAGTGTTATAACATATTAAAATTCATCAATACTATTAAGAAATTTACAATATCAATATATAACTTTAATCCTCCTATCAATTTATTGTCAGCTTGGCTTAGCAATTACAGCTGGACTCTAACCCATTACGCCACGTCACCACCTCTTCTTTTAAACCACTCTTCGCATCCAAATTCCCCAAACTCCAAAAGCCAACATCTTAGCTCAAACACAGCTCTTCTTCCCCTCCAAAGTACAGCAAAATTAAACAGAAAATTTTCAAAAGGATCCAAAAATGGAGGGGTTGATTCCATTCGTGTGCAAAGCAATAATAGATTACAAAAATACTAGACAAGGCGGAATGACTAATGAATCGCCGTTGGGTTCTTACATGAGACTGCCTGGCGATTCGGGTCGGTTCGAGATGTCGGATATACAGCTATTCGGGTCTCCTGATAACGGATTTTCGATGAATTCTTCTGCTTCTTCAACCAGTACTGCCAATAAGAGAATGGTCTCCGGCGGATCACCGGCGGCGAGGTGCCATTGGATTTCTACTCGTGCTGTCAACAGATAGACATATTTGGGAAAAGAGGAAAACCAATAGCAAATATGGTTAATTTCATCATATATACATACTTTGTTAGAGGAAAACCTATAGCAAAGTGATAATGAAGTCAAATATGGTAGGTATTTGCTGATAATAATCAAAGGGTTAATTTCTTTTTTATTGTTTTTATTTTATAATTTCATGTAGTTTTAAGCTTGGTTGAAATAAGTGTAAGAATAACCCAAAAGGGACACTACACTTATGTTCTTATGTGAAAATATAAAGTGTATATTATATGTAATATATTAGTGTAAAGATTCTGGATATGTGAAATTTTATTAGTGTTTGTGTGATAAGTTTTTCATAATTACTGGCCAGAAAAGCCAGCTTACTTTTGTTTTTCTTTCTAATTGATGTGGATTTGTCAACATTTTATGTTCTTGATTCCAGAAGTCTTTTCTCCCCCTTATAAAATGCTACAAACTGTAAGTAAAAGCTTATGTCATGTTTTAAAAATTGAAAAGAAAGATAGTAATTTGTGTATTTGACTTTAGAAGTTAAAATTGGAGGTCTGATTATAAAGAATATGGTATTTATTATAAATTGTGAAATAATGTTTTCAATTAGTTTTGACCAAAGAGATTGAGTGCTAAAACTGCTAAAAGAAAATAAACAACAAGAAAATAAATGAAAATAGACAATTTAGATATTTTCTTAATTGTTTTGCCTTTTTTTCTTCTTTCTTACAGGCACAAGATCTGTTCATTAATTTTGCCTTAGGTAAAAGCCCATGCCTCATGAAATCACCTTTTATTTCGACTCCTGAGTCCTGAGCATGACACTTAAAATGATAAATGGGACACTTTTATTTATTGTTCTACAATTTTTGTATCAGTAGTATTGGAGCAAAAAAGAAATGAAAAAGGAACTGTATCAGCAGAAGACAAATACTACTAAGTGGTAGGTGACTCTTGGAGTTTGGTTAAATTTTTTAATCGAACGCCAAATATTATATATATATATATATATATATATATATATATATATATATTCGTTCAATTTTAAGAAAACGTCAAAAGCTTTCTTACGTTTAGTTGAAAAACATTTTACACACAAATAACGAGGAAAATACCGAATTTTTATTTGGCAACATCTCTTCATCGGATTTTTGAAGCCAATTTCTTTGTGTTGATTCAAAAGTAGTGCCGCATCTAGTGTAAAGGGGGAATTGTTGGCCAGTCGGAAGTTTTTTCCGACTTATAATTTGTGGCCTAGCACGTGTTTTCCCTTAAAACTAACAAACTTCCAATATCTTATTTTTACAAATTTATAATATATTTATTATTTGGAGTTCCACCTTGCAAATAATTATCTTAAACCCAAAATATATAAGGAAATATTTTAACAAAAGAAATTACACATATCCAAAATGATTAAAATTAAATTATATCTAATTGCTCATCATATTCTTGTCTTCCCCCCACTGAAAAATCTTTACTCTTCTAAAGCTTAATAACAGTTACACATACATAAATAACAGAAAAGCAAATAATTTATCATGAAAAAATAAATATTCTTCAAGAACCCAATACCAAATTGAAATTCTTAAATCAATTAGAAATAATTGAAAGTAAATAGAAAAATTGCAGGGAGTATTATGTACACTTAACAAAAAGTTCTAATCTTGCTAAAGAAACTGTTGCCATACCAAAAAAAAAAAAAAGGTTAATAAAATATTAATTATATTTATGTTGAACTAAAGTTACACATATAGTCATAATTTGATTAAAAATATTGGACATTACAAAGATAAAAACCCAAGGAGAAGACTTGTAGTCATCCTTGAGCAAAAAAGAATATTGTGAAAAGATATTCTGTTTGCTTTTCGTATGCTTTCTAAAATGTATTTTTTTGCTACATGCTTTTTTTTTTTTTTTTTTTTTTTTATTCACGATGTTCGAAATCCAATCAGAATAATCTACTGCCTTAATAAAATCAGTATAATAGTAACAAGTAGGGCTGGCTATTGGGCCGGTTCTAACCGAACCGGACCGGTTAGGGTGGTTAGGGACCAGAAACCGGCCCGGACCGGTTAGAACTGGACCAAATAAAGGGTGTGGGCTTGGGGTCCGGTGGCGATCCAGTTCTATGCCTTTGGACAGGATCGACCGGTATTTTTTTGGTCCGGAACCGGCTCGGACCGGACCGGTTCGCAGTGGCAGCCTTCCTTCTTTACATTATAGCCGTTGCCAACGGCTCTATTGATGAAATAGCCGTCGGGCAACGGCGAAAAACGACTATTTTTAGCCCATAACCACCCCATAATCCCCCTAACTATTTTTTCTTATAAATACCCCATTATTTCATCATATTATTCACAAAAATCATCAAACTCTCTCTAATTCTCTCAAAATCATCTACAATATTGCTATTTTGTTACTTTGGCTACTTGTGTAAATCTAAATTCCACAATTTTGGTTATTATTTATCAAGTTTTACTTGGAGTTGCTAACTTGCTATCAATTGAAGCTTCAAGTTTCAACTTCATCTCAATTATACGGCTATATTGGTTGGTCGTTCCTATCTCTACTCTTTAATTATATTTTTGTGATATATTTATTTTATTTGCTATAAATTATAATTATGTCTCAAAGAGGTTCAATTGGAACTACTAGTGGGGGTAGGTACGTGGTCGTTCGGGAAATAAGGGTAAAACAATTATTGGTAGTTCTAATCAACGCGTAGAGGAAAATCAATATTATTATGATTTTAGCTCCTTTAATCCTCTTGATTCACAAAACGTAGAAACGGAATTTAATTATGAAACCGGGTTTAATTTAGAAGAACAACCTGAATTTAAGGCTATCAACCTGAAGTTCAGTCCGACTTGCCTCCTCCGGTACCTCCCCCCACTAGAGCCCCGGTTCAATGTAAGGATAGATCTGAGGTGTGGGAATTTGTACAGAAGAACAAGGATACGCAGTCGGCCGTTTGTGGTCTTTGCGGACATGTGTGGGTATTTAAAACTGGGGGTAATGAAGGTGGGACGGGTAAAATTAGAACTCGCTTAAGAACCAAACATCCCAAGGAATGGTCAAAGCGGGCGGGGGTATTTATCTTGGAACCGAGCATGGGGGGGTAGCACATGACGCATCCTCGGGTATCCAAGCTAAATATAAACAAACAACAGGAGGAATTCTTAGTTATGATAAACAAAGGGATAGAGAAAATATTGCTAAACTAGTTGCGGTAGAGGGTTTGCCTTATAGTTTTCCTTCTTCAAATGGTTTTGTTCGATATATCCAAGCTACATATAATCCTTCCTTTAAAGGTTTTCCAAGAACAACTGTAAAAAATGATATTATTAAATTTAAAAATGAATATAGAGATTATTTGAGATATTTATTTGATAACTTTGACACTAGAGTATGTCTTACAACTGATATGGGTCGTTCAACTAATAACTGCAATTATATTACTGTCACTGTTCATTGGATAGATCCTGATTGGGTCTTCCAAAAACGTATAATTGCATATAAAGTAGTTGATGAACCACACACGGAAATTATATTTCCAAAACTGTTTCATCTGTTTGTCGTGCTTATTGTTTGACTAATAAAGTTTTTAGTATTACGGTAGATAATGCTACGAACAACACAGAAGCACTTAGGAATTTAAGACCTATTTTAAACCCCCCCTTTTGAGGAATTTTTTCATGTTAGATGTGCATGTCATATCTACAACTTAGTAGTTAAGGATGGTCTTGACTTATTTAACAACATTATTGAAAAAGTTAAAGTAGCTATTGCCTTTATTTTTAGAAATAAAAATCAACAAAAAAAAAAGAGAATGGGAAAGAAAATGTAGAGAATTAGGAATGCCGATTAGGAGAGTTCCAAAAGAAGTTTCTACTAGGTGAAACACTCTATATGAAGCATTAATTGTTGCTTACGAATATAGAGAACCAATAACTCAAATGTATAATAAATATTTTATGGATATTTACCACCTTAAGAAGGAAGATTGGAACCTTGTTGAGCATCTCCTCCAGTTTTTAGAAAATTTTTATCATGCGACTTTAGAATTTTCTGGACAGTATTATCCAACTACTCCTACTACGCTTCATATAAAATGGCTGTAGAGGCCATGATTGAAAATTTTAAAAAATATTTTTTCCCAATTCCTCAACTTTTTTACATTGCTTCTTTGTTGCATCCTGCATTTAAATTAAAGTTAACTGAACAACTTGTTCGGGAAATATACACAAATTTAGATATTTCACCTGTTGAAATTGCAACTAACAACTACCCGAGCGTAGATGTTGCTCGAGGTAAAGTTTCTACTGATTTTCAGGCTGTTTTCGCAAAGTACAGAGCTTTGGCAGAGACTGCTACACCAACTGCACCGATACTTTCAACCGGTGAAAGTACTTCTCAAGTAAGCAAACGGCATGCTGGGATGAGCAGCTTCGGAGGACTTGATCAGAGGCTACTTTCAGAACAAGATGACTACGGGGAGGAATACAGCGAGTTCCAAGTCTACTTGATCCAGTATCCGAAGAAACTGACAAGTTTTGGAACTCACGATCTATTGGATTACTGGAAGAGTCAAGAAGCACAATTTCCAATACTCTCAAAAATGGCCCGCGATATCTTGACAATTCAAGCATCATCTGTTGCGTCGGAGAGCGCTTTCAGCCAGGGAAGATTTCAGATTGGAGATCATCGACATTCACTGAGAGAAGAAGCAATGGAGACAGGAGTCCTATTTAGAGATTGGATCAGAGCAGAACGAAGAAACTTTGAAATACCGGAACTTTCACAGAAAAAAGATAGTGTCACGCCCCGAACTAGGGGAGGCACGACTGGCACTCAATACTGTATTCGATCGAGTTAGCCACTAAACATACTAGCTAACTAAACTGGGGCCCAACAGATCGGGCAGCACAACATCTGAAATACTAAGCCTGGACCATTAAGGTCATGCCCTGAATAACGATAAGCCATATAAACAAAGGTAGACGAGCCAAAATAATAAAGTACTAGCTAGCCGATGAGGCCACGATTGGAGACATACATGCCTACACACATATATACATGCCAAGCCTATGAGCTGGAAACTGAAAACTAAAAAAAGAAACCCAGAATACAGTGTCCACAATAGCCTCTAAGAGTGTCATAAGCATTGTCGAGACAAGGCCCCGAGTATACCAAACTTTATAACAAAGGTAACCATTTTATGAAAGCTCCAGGAAGAGGTGGAGCGTACCAACTCACAGCTGAACCCCGAAATTCTAGCGGAGGGGTCGATCAGAGTCCCTAACTGGACCTACACGCACGAAACAAAAATGCAGTGTCCCCAGGCAACGGGACATCAGTACGAATAAAATGTACTAGTATGCAAGGCAGACAGTAGAGTCATACATAGCTGATGAAAATAATAATAATAATAATAATAATAATAATAATAATAATAATAATAATAATAATAATCATAGAGATACCACCTGACACTGAAACTCTGATAGCCTCCATGGCCGACATCCAACTTCATAGTAATCAAAAATATGCATGGTATGTTCGTGTAATCGTATGTCGTGAATACATATATATTGATGCAAATGCATGACATAACCAACCAACTGCTAGCAATGGCGGTCTCTTCCGGTAGCTAACCGGTATCATATTGTGAACCTGTGGCAATCTGTACAATATATATAGTTTTTCGGGAAAATAGGCCCCTTACCTCCGATTATTAGCTCGAAGTCCATGCATAATATGCCATGTATGATATGAACTTTGAATTCACATAATAGGCCATAACAAGAACTTAACCAATCTTGGCTCATAGGTACTCTTATCCTCGAGATCTCATAATCACATTCGTATCGCATACAATTTTCTCGTGGAACCTTATATGCTTTCTTTTCTTTTGAATAAGCCTGAAAACTTAACTCGACTTTTAGAAAGATAACTTAACTCTGAAGATGTTCATAAAAAGCTTAAGGTACTTCACTTAGTCCTTAAACCTGATTTCTTGATATTTACTAAAAGAAAGTATTTCAAAAAAAAAATCAAGTGTTTTAGTAGTTTAAACATAAAAATTATATTTTTGAGATTTTGGAAATTGACGTGTCACTTTAGAGATTTTAAAAATATACTTGAACAAGGACGAAGGACTGATCGTAATTATTAAAAGCCTTTATTTTTTTTTAGTCACACAACCCAAAGATGAATAAGAATTCATATATATAGACATATAGTAAAGAAAGCCGACAAAATGACATATATAGATGTCGAGTACCCTATTTAACCGAATGGGTGAAACATCAACCTAATGGCATTATGAAAATACTTCAGCTACAATCCCAATGCCTTACACATAAGGTCTTTCTAGCAATACAATAATAAATGTCACATTTGACATCTTAGGAATTTTCTAAAATTCGTGCTAAAAGAAAGGACGGAGCTTAGCCTTAACATACCTTTCCAACGAACGCCCGAAAGCCTGTAGTTCCTTCACAAAAGTTGTTCCTTACGTCCTAAGCTTCGAAAACACTATATATATGCAGCTTTTACACATCTATAAACAGTTCATAACAGAGTTTAAATCGGCAGATTTTTCATATAGTCCTAACTTGACGAAACGTCCGTATAACTTTGTAAAAGCGATTATAATAGAGTCCCAAGATGATTAACTTGGAAAAACAAGTATAAATACTGAAGAACCATCAAGAACAACAATTTTCTATCTTCCAAAAATAGCTCCAAACACAGCTAATAGAAGGGGAAAACAATTGCAAAGCGTAGAGATTACGTTTCTAGGCACGGGGACAAATTTTAACGGTAGGAATCGTTAAAAACGTACCTTAATCACCCAAGAACACCTTTAAACCTTCTCTTCAGCTTCCTTACTGGTTTAGTTCCTTGATATTACCACACATTTTCATTCTTATTCTCTCAATGTGCTACACACAATCATATATACCCAATATAACCATGCCACATTGCGTATATTACGTAAGGGAAAAGAAAAAAATAAAATTAAAATAAAACATGGGGTCTTACAGATAGAGCATACATGGATCAAATATTGAGCGACGGAACAAGAGAAGAAGGGCCAACGAGACGGAAGATGAAGAAGATCAAGAAGAAGACGACGACGAACCGGAACAACAACAACCTGTTCCAAAGGAAAAGTCAACAGCTATATTAAAAAAACTAGCGAGCATGTTTAAAAGAATATAATTTTATACATCAAATTACATATTAATAAAATTGCTCCAAGTTCGCATCACAACTCTTGTGTTCTTATATTTTATAATTTTACTAACTTTGAATATATTTCAAGGTTTAAAATTTGAATGTAATTATATATTTTGAAACTAATTCAAAGTTTGTAAGAATATTATTGTAACTTCTTTAATTCTAAGTTTTAACTTTGAAACATGTTTTTCATTTCAAATATATATTCAAAGTTAGTAATATTTAGTTGTTATATTTTCAAAAACTTCTTAAATTTCCTTCTACTAAACTACTACAATTTTATAATTTTACTAACTTTGAATATATTTCAAGGTTTGAAACTAATTCAAAGTTTGTAAGAATATTATTGTAACTTCTTTAATTCTAAGTTTTAACTTTGAAACATATTTTTTATTTCAAATATATATTCAAAGTTAGTAATATTTAGTTGTTATATTTTCAAAAACTTCTTAAATTTCTTTCTACTAAAGTCTAAACTACTACAAATTTATAATTTTACTAACTTTGAATATATTTTAAGGTTTGAAATTTGAATCTAATTATAAATTTCGAAACTAATTCTAAGTTTGTAAGAATATTAGTGTGACTTCTTTAATTCTAAGTCTTAACTTTGAAACATATTTTTTATTTATTTATATATTTAAATAAAGGAGGCAAATGGTAATTATTAAAAAAAAATAGAAAATCAACTGGTAGCCGGCCGGACCGAACCGGTAGACCGGCCACCGGTACCGGTTGGATAGTTTTTGGCCGGAGGTCCCGGACCGGAAATGCCCGATTAGGTCCGGTCCTGGCCCAGTAAAAGTTCCGGACCGAAAAAAAATTTCCGATCTGTGACCTGACCGGACCCTTAACCAGCCCTAGTAACAAGACAGCTTAAGAGAGGATGACATACACGAGAATCAACCTCTTTTTAATAAAGTTTTAATGTATCGCAAAACATTCGAAAAGCAACTTTTGAGTGAGTCGATCCCGACTTGTCCATATAAAAATCACTAAAGTATTGTGAAGAAGATGTGAATATCGTTTGTTTTGAGGGGCAAGTTTGTGGGAAGATTTAAGTTTAGGCGACAAAAAAGTCTCCTAATTAGAAACGGTGACTTTTTTGACCGTCCAAGTCAAACTCAATTTTAAAAAGCTGATTAGTTTAATTTGGGGTTGGATTATAATTTATAAAACTTGTAATCTCTTTAAAACTACAGAAAGGCCCATCAGTTAAAATACCTTTCCCCCACACTTTATTTCAGAAACAGAAACACATTCCAAAGTAAAGTACTCCCAACAAATTCCGTCTCTTCTTCTCTCTGATCTCCCTCGTTTCTCTCTGATCAGCTT
>MCJB01002393.1:8607-20466 GCA_002018475.1 Nicotiana obtusifolia | reverse complement strand
AAATATCTTTGTTTCTCAGTAGGGTGTTTCATTATGTGCCTAGTTAAACTACCCGTACCGCTACGGTTGCCGGTATATTTATGAGCCAACTCTGACCCACAATTTTTACACTTAGCTTTATTTTGTTCTCTTAATTGAGTAAAAAAGTGCCAAACAAGAGATGGTTCGGCCCGTTTAGGAGGTCTTCTATCAAATGTAGGGGTTAATACAGGAGGGTCATCAGTTGGGTCATTATTAGGACTAGTAGGTGTATCGCCCAATTCGGGTTGCATTTCATCTATATCGGGTTGGGATTCATCTAAAACATTATTTACATTACCATAAAGAGCGTTCATTGTTTCGTCATCTAATCGAGTACCGGGTGCAACATCATGATAAAATTGAGTATCGAAAAATTGAAAACAAGGGTGATCACTATCTAGAATAATAGGTGGAGGAGG
Organism: Nicotiana obtusifolia; assembly: GCA_002018475.1. Classification (NCBI taxonomy): domain Eukaryota; kingdom Viridiplantae; phylum Streptophyta; class Magnoliopsida; order Solanales; family Solanaceae; genus Nicotiana; species Nicotiana obtusifolia. The sequence continues at coordinate 20,026 of MCJB01002393.1, read as the reverse complement.
ACGGGTAACAGGGGGAGGAGGAGTAGCTTGGCCAATTTTAGATTTTCCCTTGTCCTTACCACCGAATATTTTTTTCAAAGAAAAATCCATATTAATTATAATTAAACTAATTAAAACAAACACAATAATATATTAATTATAATTAAACTAATTAAAACAAACACAACAATATATTAATTATAATTAAACTAATTAAAACAAACACAACAATATATTAAAAATTAAATAGTTGGAACGAGGTTACCGGATTGAAGAACAACTTCTTGAAAATTGATAATTGTTGAAGACTTGAAGACTTTAATACTTCAATTCACCAACTTCACAATTTTTCACGAAATTGAAATAATAATATGAGCACTTATGGAAATAATTAGAGAGAGATTGAAGGAGATTGAGAGATATTGAGAGAATTTGTGAGTTAAAAAATGAAGAATAGGGGGGTATTTATAGGTGGAAATATGTAAAAAGTGTATTTATAAAAAGTTTGGGGTTAAATTAAAGTTTGGGGGCCAAAATGGCTATTTTTGGAACCCCAAATGGTCAAATTGAGGCTCCAACGGCTAGATTTTAAATCTGACCGTTGGGCCATTTTTTTTTAAAAAAAAATGTTTTTTTAAAATTATAGCCGTTGGGCCCGGCCCAGGCCCGCCAGCCGGTCCCGGGCCTGGCGGTCCCGGGCCTGCCGGGTTTTTTTTTGGAACCAGCCCGTCGCGGGCTTTGCACCATTTGAGGCCCAGGCACGGTAGGGACCGGACCACAAGCCCGTTAGGCCCACCAAGACCGCGGGCCTGGGCCGATCCCGGGTCAGGCCCACCGTGGGCCACAGCCTTAACTGTCAGATGTTTAATTGCATTTGCTGTCAAGAGTAATTGGTCTTTATTTCAATTAGATGTTAACGCATTTTTGCACGGGGACTTGGATGAATAGGTCTTCATGAAGCTTCCACCAGGTCTTTCTGTTGTTTCACCTTCTTCTGATTCTTCTCCCAATTTGGTCTTCCAACTTAAGAAGTCTTTATATGGTTTGAGACAGGCTTCACGGCAATGATATGCAAAGCTGCGTCAGGCCCTTTGCTCTAGAGGTTACACACATTCTCACAATGACTATTCTTTCTTTGTTAGAAAAACTGCAGTTTCTGCTGTCTTTCTTGCTGTATACGTGGATGATGTCATTCTCACCGGAGATGATTTGGATGAAATAACTGCCTTGAAAGGTTTTTTGGATGCTGAATTCTAAATATTCGGCCAAGGTCTCATTGACAAGAAAAATAACTATTAATTGTTTGATGACTTCAATTGTCATTCTGTCAAAGATTGTTCTTGATTGACGGACTGAAAATATGACCATTCTTAAAATATAATTGCTTTATCCTATTACAAATTTAACAAAGAGATTAATATTTATCTCTTCTTAAGACGTCTCAAGACGAACTTCATAGTACATGATTTTTTTTTCATAGTACATGATATATATTTTTTTCATAGTACATGATATAAAAGTCTCCTTATGCATTATATAAACAAAATTACATGAAATTCATACTTTTCCTTTTTTCAAAATTTTTTGATAAGATATTTTAGGTCTCTACGAAAAAGGTTGAAGTCCATTGCTTTATGTTATAAATAATGATTTTTCAAAGAGAGCGTTCTATTAGAAAGGGAGTAACTATTTTCTCTCAAATAAAACGAAAAACTGATCAACCATCTTTCTTAAACGATATGTGGAACTAGCTATGCCACACTCACATGGACAAAATTATAAATCAAACAAATAACCAAATAAACTCTAAATGAAGGAATGTCGTTTGGTGGAGTTAAAACTCTTTACCTACATAGTGCTGCAAAGTAAAACTACAATTATTGTACTGTAATTCTAATCCTTGCTTAAACTTAACTGGACTGAGCTAATTATAACTAAACTTTGTACTGCTTATATTAGGCTGGATTGGTAGAAATACTTCAAGAGAGTAAGTGCTGTAATTATAGTCGAAGAATTTTCGTTTGTGGTTTTGATTTGAGTGAAAACTAATTAAAGCTGTAAACTGGAGCCCAAAAATTTTGAAAATAAGCATGCATGAACCATGATTATAATGATTGGATTTCATTTCTCCAAAGAAATAAAGAACTCTTATGAATTATGAACCAAATGCTTAATTTGTCATGATACAAGTCAAGCCTCAGTTTTTTGACAAAATTGTAATCATCCAAACATGAGGGTCCCAAGGGCCCTACAACCATTAGACATGTCTAATCATTGCTCAAAATTTTCATTTTCTCAACATATTATTAGTAGTAGTTGCAAGATCAGTGGATTTGAACTTGTGAAACTATGATAACTTTGGATATACTTGGTATCAAGAGGTCATTTCTTTAAAACAGAATTTTGAAAAATGAGTTATCTCAAGAAAACATTTTTTTAGTGCTTGGTTCGACATAGGAAAACTGTTTACCCTTAAAATTGGATAACAATTGAATTTATAGCGGGTTTAAGGATCTGTAAATTCTTTCGTTATTAAATAAAGGCGAAATTCATGGGCTTAGAACTAAGATACAAATAAAGTAATCAAACTGGCAATCAATAAGAAGTTGTAAAAAGAAGATAATAGAAAAGATGATGAAGAACATGTATATTTTCTCGTCTGGCCAAAAAGTGTCCCAAAAAGGGAGTGTCTTCCACCCTTATAAACCAATCTTCCCGCCTGGGGAAGCCTAGAAGTCTCTATATTTAATTCACATGGGTAAGTGCAAAGGTTACATGGGTGAGTGCAAAGGTTACAATAAAAGCTATCAACGGATTACAAAGAAGGCCTCATTTATTATGAGATTTAATACATTTAATACTCCTAAAATAGCAGTACGAGCATCATAAAGAGATATAGATGAAGATCTGCTCGGAGGCAAGGCGTAAGGGATAAGGATCGATCTTCGATCGTGTGATCTTTTCTGAACCGATTTCGATCCTCATGTTTGACTTCGTGATTTCAGCTCAAGCGCTTTGACTTCGGTAGTCTCCGACCCGGTTTTACGACTGTTTAACCCAATACACTCTTACTGTTCAGGCCGCCAAAAAATTTCCAACAGAACACAGAAGGCAGTTTTTTATGAAAAAATAATATAAATAATAATAGAATAACGTCTCATCATCAATATTTATTGAGCCTTCTGTATTCGTATTCATAATTGCAAGGTTTCAAGTATTAGATGCATCTATTCAAGAGGAAAATCACTTACTTGACAGCTGATGCTCTGTCCAAGCAGTATTACAGCTTCAGAATCTCTATGCAAGGATTCAGGATACAGAGAAATCTCAGTAAGCATCTAAATGATAATAACTTAACTTTTAAAGCATTGACGAACAAACTTTTGCAGAATATTGATCAGTTGTAGGTCAAATCTCAAACAAATGACTGCTCATAGTATAACTGTCAATTCACAACAGGGACGCTTCAATGATTTCATCATATACTATATTATGTGTTGTATGATCATCGTTGCTATCAGGTATTGTGTAATACCCCAATATTTTAAGTGAGGATATATTGGACATTTAAAAAATAATTTAAGTCCAAAACAAAAAGAAAAAAAATAAAGGAACAATTGTGAAAAAAATTATGACATTTTGATATAAATGATGCAAAATTAATAAGCAATTACCGACAATTACAATTAAAGAAGGAAACTGTAACCTAATGTGTAAATTTTAAATACGTGAAACAAAAGAAATTAGACCTAAAACGGCGGCTCTGGACTTCGGTGATATAATTAGTCTAGGTTTCCTTCACTCTGCTCCCATCGTTGAGCTCTTGCTGGCCTTTGGAATCCTCTACTAATGTGCCTTATCCGTCGATTTCTTCTTCTCTGCCTTTGATACCGTCGTAGAGAAGGATTGAGAAAATAAAGTTGTGACTTGGGACGAGATCGGCTACAGACGATATATTATTTAAAATTAAGATAAGATTTCCTTCTGAAGTTCTATCTCTCTTTCTCTGCTACAATCAGATTAAACGAAGTGTTACATATTGCTTGAGGTGACGCGTTTGGGTAATTCGGCACGAGTACTGTGAGTAGTAATCTTACTGAAATTTGTGTTTTCATAACTTGCATGATTTACACATGATTTTTAATATGAATATGTTACCGATTATTTGGAGTTTCATGTGGGACAAATCTTTTACTCGATATGAAACCGAAGTAGTTATTTGAGATGAGTACCGTGATTTTAAATATTTTCGTTGTCACTAGATCTGTTTTACCGTTACTTGAATTTACTGTTATCGAAAGGAAATCATATGATTTGATAAGAACTGAAATGCCCTATATTTTTTTAAAATAGTTTCTACGAGTATATACAGATTACAGAGACAAGTATAAATGGGAGTAGACATTGAAGGATCCCGTAGCTAACGGCGGGTTCGTTAGACCTGGTGCACCTTGTAATTACTGATTACCGTTATAGCCCTCGCTAGTGGGAAGGTAGAACTAGCATACCGTTACCGATTTCCCTCGAGTAGGGACTACCGTTATATATGACTTCTGGTAAAGAAGTCCATAGTTATACCGATTACATGATCCGTTCATTGAAACCTCCCAAAAATGTGAATACTGATATTATACAATGGTTACCGAGCTTATTACTGAATTGTTAACTATATTTTACTACAAAAAGCATGATGAGATTGAAAATTATTTATTGTTTCTGAAAGGGTATTTTTATGTTATTTTCTCTTTGAGATACTAACATGTTTCTGACTTGTCCCCAAATAAAAACGGTTGTGGTTAGGTGTTATTACTCACTGAGCTAGCGACTCATTCCCCGCTAAATTTTTTTTACAGAGACAGCAGTTGATGCAGGCGAGGATCTTGTTAATTATAGCGCACAGGTTGATAATTCTCGGTGAGCCTCGCACTTGTTCGCGTGGGCATAGATTCTCTTATTGTTATGGTCTTTTCATTGAACTCTTAGAGTCGCTCCATAGTCATTAATTTAGTGTCATGCGTATTCTTTCGTTATTATGGTCTTATGTTGAGTATCGTTCTTATTTATCAAAGTTGGAGATAAATTAGTATTTCTATTGGTTAGTTGGTGGTTTAGTTATACTGGAGACTTGTATTGGTTAATTGACAAGTTATCAATTGTTTGGTATAATATTAAGATGTTTGGTTGTTGAATTGAGACAGGAAATTTTTTGGGATGGTCCAAAAATAGGGAAAATTCTGTCCGATTTTCTGTAAAATTCCGATGAGGCTTACTTGGGAGCACTTGCTCCTAAGCGCTGGTCACAATCCTAAATTGGGTCGTGACATATTGGCGGTCCGATCAACATTTTCACTACATCTGAGTTTTTTGCTCGCGATAAAGCAGCAACCATGTGAAAAAACAGGCTCTCGTAAATAAATTCCAGCAAAATCTAATGTCTGACCTTGAGCTTTATTGATAGTCATATCAAAACATAATCTAATCGAAAATTATGTTCTTTTGAAAGGAACAGGTAGTTTTTTTATCTTGTGAAGACAACAACGGTATTCGTGGAATAAATACGTGCGTGTTTTTTGAATCACCACTTGCAATTTTTGCGCTTCTGACATGCCTCTAAAATTACAACGTCTAAGTCGTGTAATATTACATAAACCTTCGCAGGGGTTTAAAATCCGTAGTAAAATAACGGGACAATTTCTTTTCACGGTTAATTTATAGGGAGGTAAGCCAGCTGGGTGTAAAGTATGCAAGCAATGACTTTGATCAGTCGTTTCAATAGTTTCATCAAATGCAACATATGTTCTAGATTCACCCAAAAATTGGGTTATGAGCATATCATTTATTTCGTCAATAAAATTATTTTTGTTGTTAAAATAACACGAGAATTTGTGGAAGACATATCACAAGTAGATGTATACAAATCCGAATAGGTAATTCTAAATAACAGATTCAATGATTCGTTTTCACTTATAAAAGGAATAGTGAAATAATCAGGAATTTCAATCTTACCGCGAGAATTTAGTTTTTCTTTTCCGCTCCTTATTCGCATCAAATAGTCACAGAAAGCAGGATCTATTCTTGCTCGCATGTTTACTGATAATCACAATTTTTCAAGTTGGTTCCAAATTTCAAAACATAATAAACCTTCTTGTATGAAATCTTCTTTTTTTCACTCCGAACAACTTGAAGAGTTTGTCTAAAATCACCACCAAAGACGACAACTGTTCCACCAAAGAGTGTCTTTGTATCCATAGATCTTTCAGTAGTAAATCAAAAGCCTCCATCAACTATTTTTTGGCCATAGATACTTCATCCCACATGATTAATTTGGCATCTCGTATCAATCATGCAAGTGAACTTTGCTTACTGATGTTACATGAGAAATATTCATCAATATCAATAGGAAATTTAAAACGGGAGTGAGCAGTTCGTCCTCCTAGAAGAATTGAAGCTGCGACATCAGATGTTGTTATTGCTAGAGCTACGAATCCTTTTGATCGTACAGTAGCCAATAATGCGCGATACAAAAAAGTTTTACCAGTTCTTCCGGGACCATCAATAAAAAAAGCACCACACTTATTCTTAAATATTCTATCAAGGATTATATCATATGTTTTTCGCCGATCATCATTCAATTTTGTTTCTAGTAACAAATCATCTTCTCTAACAATTATATTTATTTCAAGATGAGAATCTTAAGCCTCCCTAGGAGCAGAAGAAGCTAAAATTCTTTCTGGTGTGAGTGTAAATTCATTTATGTCACGACCCACTAAATGCAGAATGTCATTAATATGGTTTAAGGTCATATGACGAATCTGTTTCGAGTTTAAGTTTGGCGAAATCTCGAAGTCTTCGGACGTAGAATCTTCAAATTGATTCCAAAGTTCTTTTGAGTTAGCAGGATTACAATATACAAGAAGTGTGGCAAATAAACGTCTCAAACTATGAGGTATCTGATATCTTACAGCTTCTGACATACAGTCACCTAAGTTATTATCACATTGTAATAAGCCTCGTTTTTCTGTTGCTTCTCTAAATGTACTGCAACATACTCCGTTTACGATTAGCAAATGTTTGTATGATTTTGGTCCTCTAATGTTCATTAATAACAATCTGAGATAGTGCATTTCTCCTTCAATTCATGTGACTATACGTCCAATAACAGCACCTTGCTTTCGACGTGTCCACATTCTATATTGTTTGGACCATAAAAAGTATTCCGGAAATTCCTTGCAGGGTAAATTTAACTTCTTTGCATCCTTATTTTCTCTATCCATCACAAAGAATTCTGTCAACATGATTTTTCTAATCATGGGGTTATTCACAATTGAATTTATGGTCTATGTGCTTTTAAAAGAGACAAATTATTGTCCATCAAGATGTAGCTGGAGGTGGTAAACATATGGAGTCATTTCGCTTATGGGAAAACCAAATAAACTCTAAGTTGCCTCCGGTGGAGAAACCCATCTAGCAGATTGATATTCTTTAATATCATCTATTTCAATATTTGGATCATTAGCATGTACGAAAAAGGCAATTTTATCATGTCCCTTACAAATATATTTATAAAGGTATTTAACAACTTTAATATCAGAACAAACTTCAACATTAATATGGCAGTTAAATTTGCTTAATAAATATGGATTGTAAGGAATGACCCATGAATTGTTAAGAAATTGGCTTCTAATATTTACAAATTTACCATTAATTCGCCTTTTATAAATTGGGTATCTATTTTTCCCCTTATATGTATGATCAACAAATTCTTTTGGATATTTGAACTTACAATATTCCTTGTTCTTCATACAAGGACATTTAGGATTTAAGCTTTCACAAGGTCCATGCATCATATGTTTAGTAACAAGTGAATACAGGTAGTCATTCTTATCAGAGTCGGGCAGTTCAGCACAAACAAATTTATGATAAGCTTCTGGAGTTAACAATTTATATTCGTTATTAAGTATGATAAGAGAATGAGCATGTGGAAGACCACGCTTTTGAATTCAATAGTGTACATAAAAGCAGCAACTTTTTCAAATATATTTCTCTTCAGTATATATGTTTTCATCTCCTATACCTTAGCTCTAAACACTCGACTAATTAAATCTGGCCTATTTTGTACCTCATTACCAAGATGTCTAGGCTGGGTAAAAATGTGGACTCAATATGCTGGTAAGACAAAGGAAAAAGCCAATGCTCTGAAGAAAGAGGCACCAAAATAAAACAGAGACGCCGTGAAATATATAGGGCGACATCAGCTGATAGAAGAGAACTGAACTTATTGCAGCGACGATCGACGTATCTTCATTCTAGAACGCAGAAGTCAATTAGTAATTCCACTGAAGTATCAACTTCTTATCAATTTAATGGAGAGTTTGCTGAACAAACAGTTGCTCTAAGAGGAGTCTCATCCTCTATTTTGAGAATAGGTTTGTAAACTAAGATTTTGTTATCCTGAACTGAACTATGAGACATTAAATATTTACATATTTAATACGTTTATAACACCTTTTTTTTTCTTGAAAAATATGTCACAATTCAGGATTCCCCTGTTTCTAATAATGTCAAAGATGTACGTGATAACTCCTGTATTTTTGAAATTGGTAAGCGTGGAATATGATGTTCAAATTTGTAGAATGTTTAAACGGCCAGACTTATATGCTTAATTCCTTATATCTTAGGGTCCACATCGGGAGAACAATATGATATTACTATTCATAACACTGCAAATAGAGGTTTGATTTCTTATAGCTTTGAAGTCATTTCAGTCATTTATTTTTCGAGGTTGACATTTTTTCCTATTGGTTAAGCCCAAAAAACACAGGCCATAGATCTAAAAAGTCGAGTCAGTGGAACACTATTGACTTGTCCAATAGCCCTTATAGACTGAAAACCGTACCGAATTGTAAATTTTGTAGAGCCAAAATATTTCAATATGAATCAGCGGGATTTTGCTGTGATAATGGATCAGTGAAATTGATTCACTATGGACTACCTGCTGAATTCCTAAATCTTTATTTAGGAAACTCTGAGGAGTCCAAATACGCTTATGCTAGATTGTATAACAATATATTTGCATTTACTTCTCTTGGAGTAAATTATGACAGAGATTTATCAAGAAGAAATGGTGGTATTTAATACGTTTAGAGTTCAAGGGAAAATGTATCATTTCATAAATGACCTCCTGCCTTCGAGTCAACCAGCAAAAAATCTACAGTTGTATTTCTATGATACTGATAATGAACTAGCAAATCATATGGCATTCTCTGACAAGCTTAACGAATCGGTTATCAGGACTTTGATGGACACATTAAAAGTTAATCCATATTCTATCTTTTTGAAATCTTTAACAGATATCCCAGAATTATCAAACTTCTACATTGCGCTCAAGTCTGACACTGGTTTAGATCAAAGAACATATAACTTACCAACATCGTCTGAAGTAGCAGCAATATGGATAGACGATGGAAGTGGTTCCAGTACTTCTCTACCACATATTCAAATTTATACACATAATAGTAAAAGCCAATTGGTAAATTACTACTATGGTTGTTATGATCCATTGCAGTATCTATTACTATTTTCTTATGGACAGAACGGATGGCACTGTGGTATTAAAAAGATTATTCGAACTAATAATACTATTAGCCATGGAACTGATTGTGAAAATGAACAACTACCAAGTGTACAAAACATGTGTTCAGTTGACATGCTACTTGACATGGAAGTTGAACTTCTCGAGAAAAAAAGAAACGAAAAAGAAATAATGTGTGACGACCCGGCCAGTCGTCTCGTGGGTTACCACTCCGTCTTCCCCATTTTCTGTCTCATTATATTTCGTTATCTGTGTTTTACGTAAACAAGTTGAGTAGTTGAGTTCGGAGGGAAATTGGTAAGAAATGAGACACTTAGTCTCTTTCAAGAAGGGTTAAATTGGAAAAGTCAACCGGATGTTGACCCATGAGTTAGGGGGCTCGGATGTGATTTCTGATGATTCAGTTAGTTTCGGGAGAGGATTTATGACTTAGGAGAGTAGTCGGAATTAGTTTTGGAGGTTCCATGTAGAATTAGGCTTGAATTGGAGAAGTTAGAATTTTAGCGATTTCCGGTTGATAGGCGAGATATTGATCCGAGGATCGGAATGGAATTCCGAAAGTTTCTGTAGCTTCGATATGTGATTTATGACTTGTGTGCTTGAGATCAATCGGATTCGATTTGATAGGTTTCGGCATCGAATATAGAAGTTGGAATTTGTTAAGTTTCATTAGGCTTGAATTGGGGTATGATTCATGTATTTAGCGTTGTTTGATGTGATTTGAGGCCTCTACTAAGTTCATATGATGTTTTAAGATTTTTTGATATATGTGGTTGAAGTCCCGAGGGCCTCGAATGGATTTTGGATGGTTGATAGGAGTTTAACTTTGGCATTTGAAGAATGTGTCGATGTCGTCTCTTCAAGAATAAGTTAGTATAATATTATGCAAATGGACTCCAAATTCAGTTTTAATTGAAGCATTAGATCCGTATCAAAATTTTGGAGCCATAGCAAAAAGAATCGTCCAATTCAGACATCGTATGAGAAAGTTATGCCTATTTTCGTGTCAAGGAAAACAATCTGCAGAAACGTCAAATCTGTGATCGCAAATTGACCGCAGATCAGCTATGCGAACTGCATTTTTGACATGAAATTCGCAAACTGAGGCAGAACTTGAGGCGAGGTTCGCGATTTCTGGGTCCAAAAATGCGAACCGCAAACCTGTTATGCGACAGGTTTGCGAATCGCATAAATGGCTTTTCAGGGGTGCTTTAACGCGATTTTTGATACTTTTGAAATAGAACTCAGTGCTCATTTTGCCCTACAAGACCCATATTCGTTACCCAAGAAGAGGAACACCTCCAAACACCATAGAATCACAACAAATCAACTTCAAAACCATATTCCAAGGAGATTATCTCGTGTAAATTCTTAAAGAAGGAGGTTTGACCATTCTAAACACATTTGGAGCTAGAGAGCTCGGATTGAAACAAGTTTTGAAGCAATTCTTGGAGGGTTTCCAAGAGAAACATCGGGGTAAGTATTCCTAACTCAATTTTGGAGGAATTACCTCAGTTTATCACTATTTTTAGCAATTAATTGGTGATTTAAGTTGAGAAAATGGTGGAAACCCTAAAGCTTAGATTTGAGGGTTGGAGGTCGATCCGGTGTCGGAATTCGACAAATTTTATATGGTTGAACTCGTGAGAAGATAAGGAACCCGTTGGGGTGAAAAGTACTGAATTTCGAGACGTGGGATCGGGGCTCGGGTTTTGCTAATTTCGGGATTTCTTAGTAAATTCGATTGTTTTTGCTTGGGTTTTATTCCCTCAACATATTGTGACGTAATTGTTCTAAATTTGGATAGATTCGACGCACGTGGAGGCCAATTCAATGCGTCGCGGGCTA
>MCJB01002392.1:68538-117904 GCA_002018475.1 Nicotiana obtusifolia | reverse complement strand
TCCTCGGATTCATGGTTTCCAACCGAGGAATTTGCCGGATCCTACGCCAAATGCGCATTTCTCCGGATTGAGCTTCATGTTGTACTGCCTCAATATGTTGAACGTTTCCTGCAAATGAGTTAGATGGTCCTCTATTCGAAGAGATTTGACCAACATGTCATCGATATATACTTCCATTGATTTCCCTATCTGTTGTTCAAACATTTTATTTACTAAGCGCTGATATGTGGCACCGGCATTTTTTAACCCGAAGGGCATTACATTATAACAATACGTCCCGCTTTTGGTGATGAAAGATGTCTTTTCTTGATCGTCCGGGTGCATCCTTATTTGGTTATACCCGGAATAGGCGTCGAGAAAGCTAAGAATCTCGTGCCCGGCCGTGGCGTCGATCATACGATCGATGCTAGGGAGAGGAAAAGAATCTTTGGGGCATGCTTTATTCAAATCTTTATAATCTACGCACATTCTCAATTTATTGGCTTTTTTAGGAACTACCACTACGTTTGCTAGCCAATCGGGGTACCTGACTTCTCGAATGGACCCTATTTTAAGTAATTTAGATACCTCGTCCTTGATGAAAGCATTCTTGACATCGGATTGGGGTCTTCGTTTTTGTTTGATCGGAGTGAACTTCGGATTCAAACTTAGCCGGTGCGTGATGACTTCGGAGGGGATACCTTTAATATCAAGATGGGACCAAGCAAAGCAATCTTCGTTAGTCGAAAGGAAATCAATAAATTTTACCCTAAGCTCGGGGCTTAGCCCCGTGCCCAGGTATACCTTCCGGTCGGGTAACTCCCTTCTCAGCACAATCTGTTCCAGTTCTTCGATTGTCGATCTGGAGGCATCGGACTCGTCAGGAACTGCAAAGGATCGGGGGACTGCAAAATCCTCTTCTCCGATTTCTTCATGTATGCTCGATCTGGTCGATAAAGGCTGTTGTGATTGCTATTTTTCCTGGTTTTGTTCCTTCCCTTCACGATCCTCGTTGACGGTGGCTTTTGACATCGAGGACCCGCTTTCGATGGCAAACATTTCTCTTGCTGCTGGCTGTTCCCCATATATTACCTTGACCCCATCATTAGTCGGGAATTTTAACACTTGGTGCAAAGTCGAGGGCACCGCCCCTATGTCGTGGATCCATGGTCTTCCGAGCAGTGTGTTATATTTCATATTTCCCTCGATCACAAAGAATACTGTTTCTCTCACAGTTCCCGCCGTGTTGACTAATAGAGTGATTTCTCCTTTGGTGGTTTCACATGCCATGTTGAAACCATTGAGAACTCGAACTGTCGGAATAACCTTGTCAGTCATGCCTAGTTGGTTTGCCACGTTCGACCGTATGATGTTGGCGGAGCTACCTGGATCAATTAACACACGTTTAATTTTAAAATTATGGGCCAGGATGGAGATTACCAGCGCGTCGTTGTGGGGTTGCATAATTCCTGTCGCATCTTCATCGTCGAATTGTAATGTTCTTGATGTCGAGAATCCTGCGCTCCACTTTTCCCTCGTGAGGGATATCTTGGTGCGCTTCTTCGTCGGTCTTTGATGGGTGTCGGTCCCCCCGATTATCATATTTATGACGTGTCGAGGCTCTTCTTGCTCTGTTCGCTTGTTTTCATTTCTGTTGGCGAAGTGATTTTTAGCTCGATCACTTAGGAATTCACGAAGATGCCCGTTGTTGAATAAACGAGCTACTTCCTCCCTCAGCTGCCGACAATCTTCTGTCTTATGCCCATGGGTACCATGGTACTCACATATTTGACTGGGGTCTCTCTGCGCAGGGTCCGATCGTAGCGGTCGAGGCCATCTGGTATCTTTGATGCGTTCGATTGCCGATACGACAGACGATGCGTCGATGTTGAAATTGTATTCGGATATCTTGGGGGCCTCTTTATGTCCGGAGAGGGCATCAAATGTGTTTTGGCCCGTGGGTCTCCGGTTCAGCTCCCGATTAGGCCCCCGATGAAGCTCTCGATTATTCCGGCTTCGACTGTCCCTGTACCGATCCTTAACGAGATTTTGCTCGAACCGGGCGTTTCTCGTGTTTTCGACATATGGTTGGTGTCGGTTACTGATCGGTCGCGGTTCATCATTGGTGCTTCTTCTCCGGGATGGTTCAGAAGGATAGATCGAACCGGAGGAGGATCCGAGCTGATCATCTTCGATCCTAATCTTGGATTGGTACCGGTTGTGGATATCCGCCCATGTGGTGGCCGGATATTCCACCAAATTTTGTTTCAGCTGTCGAGAAGACGCCGAACTCTTCGCATTAAGGCCTTGTGTGAAGGCTTGTACGGCCCAATCGTCAGTGATCGGCGGTAGATCCATCCGTTCTATTTGAAACCGGGACACGAACTCTCTCAGCATCTCGTTATCCCTCTGCCTTACTTTGAAAAGGTCGGATTTCCTGGTTTCGACTTTAATGGCTCCCGCATGTGCTTTCACAAAGAATCTGCAAGCATAGCAAACGAGTCAATAGAATTAGCAGGTAAATTATGATACCATACCATGGCCCCTTTCGATAGGGTTTCTCCGAACTTCTTTAGTAGAACAGATTCTATTTCATCGTCTTCCAAATCGTTTCCTTTGATGGCACACGTGTACGATGTAATGTGTTCGTTGGGATCGGTCGTGCCATTGTACTTGGGTATGTTGGGCATGCGGAACCTCTTAGGGATCGACCTTGGAGCTGCACTCGATGGGAAGGGCTTTTGTACGAACTTTTTGGAAACGATCCCTTTCAAAATCGGTGGCGCTCCGGGGATTTGATCTATCCTGGAATTGTACGTTTCCATCTTTCTATCGTTCGCCTCTAAACGTCTAGTGAGGTCTTCGAGCCGCTTCGCCATTTCGGAATTAGCCCCCTATTCATGGTTATTCGATCTCTCTAAGATTGACTCGTCCCTGCAAGTCACCTCCTGAGATGGATCGTGTTCCGCCGCTTTTGGCGTAAGGTTTTGGCTTTGCAGTTGGGCGATTGCCATTTGTTGGGCTTGCAGCATCTCGAAAATGACACGTAGGCTAATTCCATCCCCGTCAACATTTGGAACATAGTTTTTCGATCCAACAGGCCGGTTGATGTTAGCCGGAATTTGCGAGTTGTCACCCACTTGTTCCGGGATTGGACCATGGTTTCCCTGAACTGTATTGTTATTTTCACCTTGGCGGCCAGATCCTCCATCAATGTGAAGAGGTGCATCTTGTAGGTTTGACATTTTTTTTTTGTATTTTTCAGAAGTCTTTTTGGAAGAAAGGAAAGAAAGTAGCGTATGATCAGAAATTTGGTATCAAATTACCACAATTATCTAGGCCCCACGGTGGGCGCCAAACTGTTTACCCCAAAAATCGGAAGTAAAATAATTGAATTTATGCGTGGGAACTCACAGATAAGTGACAAAATTGATATTGGATATATGAGCGTAAATATGGAAAGAATATGGCACTTGGAATATGAACACAATCAGAAGACTCAAGAATCAGTATATTGCTCTTTCTTTTTTCTCTCTTGAGGTCTCTCCTTTACATTGATAAGCCTAGCCTATATATATCAAAGAAAATCAAAGCCCTTTTGTCCATAAAGTATCCTTGATAATCATCATAGTGTCCTTGCATATTTGGTGAAGTCCATGCACGTTTGGTGAAAGTACTGCAGGTTTGGTAAAAGTACTGCAGGTTTGGTGAGGGTCCTGCACGTTTGGCACAGCTTGAACAGTATTCTTGACTTTTGAAGATGAGCTGCCAGTTGAAACAACGGACATATCGGCCATCACGAAAGCGAGGCTCGACGTGATCCTTCGACGCAATATCGAGCCCGGTGTCGATCATAGAGTTCCGACCTCGGCGTCGGATATCGATCCTGGTATCGATCGTATATTTCCGACCTCGGCGTCGGATATCGATCCTAGTATAGTTCCGACCTCGGCGTCGGATATCGATCCTAGTATCGATCGTAGAGTTCCGATCTTGGCGTCGGATACGTGATCTCGATTGACGGAAGGCGGCCGGTGCCGAGGTTTGATCTCGATTTGTCTTTTTATGAGGAAATCCGATTTTGCCATACACAGGTTCATTGTATTAAAAATTAATTATGCAATGTATAAGTCTGGATTTAGTAATTTTAAGTCTTATCCATGTATAGCTAATCCAGGGATTAGTAATCCCTTCCTTTCCTTGGTATTAGTTAATCCCTCATATGAGGTATAACTAATCCATGTATTAGGTAAGAGTAAATTGAATTGACCAACCAAACATGATATTGGACGGATTAAATTTTTATACGGGGATTATTTTGCTTAATACGGCCTACCAAACGACCCCTTAAAGTTGTTCATATTTTTCACTTAGACATTTTATCTTAATTTTGTTCCATTAGAATACTTTAACCAGGCCTTTACTAAATTCATAAGCATTCAGACACAAAAAGTGCGTGTAATTCACACACCACAATAACGAATAAGCCGAGCACATGTGTATTTAATTTAATCAAATTATAAAAAATAATTAAAACGAGAACCCCACTCGAGCGTCGTCATCTTCCTCAATGATTCCTCCTTGCCGTAAAAATCAATTTTTTCTTCTTCTCCAGAAATTTAGTTTTTTTTTCTTCTTCTTTTTCTTCATTCTTCCTTTCTAGGTTAAAACTACTAAGAGTTTTGGAACCAAAATGACTGGAGAAAAAATTTATGGTGAAGAAAATAAGCTGTTGTAACAGCAGAAGCAGAAAAAGAAAGAGCATAATAGCCATTTTTAAATAGATAAAGAGAGTGCTGCTGAAATGGCTCAATATTTTCTTTTTATTGTTCTTTTTTTCTCAAAGCATTGTTGGTTTTAATAGTGGAGAAAATCATGGACATGCCATAGAGGGGCGACCATCCTTTACTGAAATCCTTGAGGCTCAGATATGTATAAGATGGGGCAAAGAGAAGACGACAACGCCATGGCCGCTGCCGCTGATCACCGCCTGTTGGCGTCGAATCTTCACGCGAAACCCCGCCCATCACAACATAAGAGGAACCAAAAATACCTTCTTCTTAATGACCAATCAAACAAAAACAACCTTTGAGCATTCAAAAATTTTCTTGTTAATTTGCTGCAATAGGAACAAATTTCTGGGTGTTAGTTTGTTTATCTAGTGCACCAAACAAGTTAAGCACATACTCGGCATTGCCTCACTGGAATAAATTTGTGCCGGCAAAATTCACCTGCGACCCATTTGGTCTCATCGCAAAGCTTTCAGATCTGAAGGGTTTTTGGAAGATCCATCGGGAAATGTTTTCGGCAAAAATATTCATTTTCGACAAGAAGTATGAAAGATTTGTTTTTCAGATTATTTTCACGCGCTTGAAAAATGTGAGTCACTTGCTTTGCCATGTCAGCATATTGTGTCTAAATGACACAATAAAAGTCTAGTTAAAGTGTTTAAATGGAACATACATAAGATGAAGTGTCTAAGTAAAAAGTGTGGACAACTTTAAAGAGATGTCGATGTATTTGGCCAACAATTTAGTTGATGATAATATGGGTTCCACCTACTTACATGTCAGCTCTAAATTTGTATCTTATTGGCGTTAATAGAAAAGGGTAATGTTGCAAAAATCGAAAACTAATTTAACAAGTTGCATATTATTGAAAAATGATAGATACGGATGTCCATGCTGAGTCCAATTACATTTACTGTATAGTATCCATTCCTCGCACTATTTTACAATAGTGATTTTTACTTATCATGCCTATATAAAGGCTTTGTAACAGATAGGTAAGAGCACACAATTGAAAAAGAAAAATTCTTCATTCTTTCTATCTTCGCTTCTTATTTATATTTTATCGAATTGCTTTTATTTCATAACACGTTATTAGCACGAAGCTCTAATCTTCTTCAAGTAGATTTTAAATTTCTACTTGTTTACCCGTAAAACAGTACAATTGAATTTATAGCTTGGTTTATAGAGAAGCGAATTGATTTGATCCCTGATAAATAAATTAAATAAAATGCAAGACTTAGCATTGAAACTGAGATAAAATAGTAGATAGCTTGGTTTTGAGAGCATGGCTTCCGAAGGCAACAAATAAGAGTATCGTAAGACAGAAAATAAAGTATTATTTAGCTCGGAATAATGTGTAGCATCAGTTTGTCAGCAAATTTGTCCTTTACAATGGTTGTTGAAGTCACTATTTATAGCTATACCTAGGGAACAAGGTCCTAGGATCAAGCCTCTCTTAAATGACAATAATAGGGGCCATTGATATATATAACGGCAGGCTATGAATACCAAAGTTCTTTGTAATGGATTGTGCATTTAATACTGAGAAATATTCTTCATTGAATGTCATCTGGTGGCAAATATTCCCTTTGGGGTCTTCATTGTTAACAATATTCCCTTTGGGGCCTTCCCGATTCCAACCAAAGTTGTTCTACTCGGTCTTGGTTTCCACTCACTTCGTCTTCCGTCTGACTCCGGTTCCACGGGTCATTCCATCATTCGAGTATATAATGTGAATCGATTTTACCCTATACAGATAGTCCCTCTGCTTTCCGGTGGCACATCTTCGTGTCATCGGGAAGTTGGTGAAGATGTCTTTCTTGGCGAAATTTTTTTTGAACCCTTCTGAAAAGTTTCTAACGCTTAATTAAACGCACGTCTTTCCGCATTTAATACTCCGAACATGTGTTACTCAATGATTTAGTAATATTTTGCCGGTTCTCGAAGTAATCATGGCCACGATTTTAGCCGCCTATTCCTTTACTTATATGCCTCATTCTTCTTCTTTTACACTTCACAGTTCTACAAACTCTCTCAACTTCTTTGCATTCAACTCTTTCCTGCTTTCGCTCTTCTTTAATCTTCTTCTTCAAAGAACTCTTATCACCTTCTGCTGATCGTAGCTTTTTTTTCAAGAACTCAGGTTTCTCTTCGGTGGGGGTCCGAAGGAGAACAAAGACAAAAAAATTATCGTTGATGTTGACCTCCTACGATAAGCGCTATCATTCCCAAAAGACTCAACACAGTCAAGGACTTTGAAGAAAAGTTTCCTTCTTCAAGTTCTCGCACTTGGGTTGTTGGCATATACCCTTCTTTCATCCGCCCTTGCAGCATTTTTGCTGTGAAGGAGGATTGTGATTGCCATGATATGAACATCATTGCTCCCGAACTGGTGAAGCGAGTAATCTTCTCTAAGAAGGGCTTCATGTACGTCTATACGTGCCCATTTACTTTGGGTGCGTTTTCTTTGAGCGGGGGAATTGACCCCATGATTTTGGAGCTGTGCCACAAATACCAGGTTTGCTTGGCACATGTGGGTCCTTCTGTATAGCGAATGATGGCCTGTCTATGGCAGCTGTATCAGAAGTCGAAGGAGCTAATCTTGGCTCGGATGATGAATCTCTACTCCCCCAAGATTTTTGTGGGGGAGTAATAAATTTTAGCAAACGTTGCCACCATGCTTTTCTCACCAGCAGGGATGACGACAAAGACCATGGATGGATGGAGCGGTTTGTCATTGTTGCTACCAGGGATATCATCCCGGCCACAACTCTATCTTTCCCTGAGTCCTGGACTCGTACACGTAAGTTCAAAGTGTGTCTTTTTTTTGAAAAAAGATTGTTTCATGTCATTGTTGATTTCATTATTTCAGCAGCTCAGTGGACACCACCAATGGTTGAAGGCTTGGAACAGTGGGTTCAGAAGATTCTAGACATTACCACGCCTGAGACCCGTCGGTGGAAAGAACTGGCCCCCAAATACGGGTGGAAGGCCAAAAATCACGGTAAGTTAACTTATGAAACTGATTTTGTCCTCATCTCATTTTTGTACATAAGAAAATTGGTTAACCTCTTTTTTTGTTGAATTTAGGTCTCCTACAGTGCTCTGTTACCATATATGAGGAGGATGTTTTGGCTGATCCCGCGGAGACTGCGGGTTGCTGAATGAGGCTTTCACCCGAAGTGGCGCCATCGTATCTACTTCCGGTGCAAGTGCTTCCTCTCGGAGTCCCGGTACGGAGAACAAGCAACCAAAAAGGCGGCATTCTTCCTCGACCGAGGATAAGAATAAAAAGGTGAAGAAAGCCGCGCCCGAGCCAGCACAGTCACTGTGGTGATTGATGATGGCGGGGAAGCCAGTGATGAGGGGCTTCCCTACAAAGGAGACAACAACCTTTATCAGCTCAACGGAATGCTCAATCTGAAGAGCTTATAACCCCAACCAGGGACGATGCCCAAGCACTCTAGGGAGAGTTTGACTTGGTGGAGAATGTCAATTCTCCCTTTCCAGTCCCAGTTGCTGCTCCCGGTATCATGAGGCTGAGTACCGGGCCTCTCCCGTTTTTGGTAGGTGAGCAACCAACAACCAGCACTGCCTTTGTCGCATCTGCTTCTCAACCCACAACACCATCAGCTTCATCTCCTTCTACGCCGGCCATACCTTCGTCACTAGCAACTGCTACGTCACCCCCACCGGACGCAGACGCCCGAGAGGAGGATTTCCCTCATCCCCAGTTCCCAAACCATGGGAATTTGGGGCACAATTATTCGCCCCTTCTGCAGATCCCCAGAGGAGGGGGAGTGTCTCCCTCTCGGTATTTACCGAGTGCCATCTACTATCCCAGCAGGTGGAACTTGCCAACAATCTGAAGCCACTGGCTTTAGAAAAGGATAAGAAGAAAATACACACTCTCTCGGGAGAGTGTTTATAAAGTAATGCCATGCATAATGCAGCAATGGTAACATACTTGTTCTTTTTACTGCTTGTGTCTTCTTGACTTGTTATGCCATGATTTCTAACTTGGGTTTTTGCTTCACAAGCCAACTTTCTTGCTTCTGAGGGCCTTCAGAAGTTTATCCTCGATAAAGAAAAGCTTACGTACGAGTGGGATTAACTGTTGGGCGAGAGGCACCAAGTTGTTGCTCGCCTCTCGGTGCTAGAAGCACAAGCTGCTAAAGCCGGTGAATTGGAGGCTCGGGAATGTTTTTCAAGCATGAATAGAACGATCTAAACGGTTGCAGCAGAGCGAGCAGGAAGTGATGGCCCTCAGCCAAGAAGCCTCCCAGTTAAATGTACAGTTTCAAGAAGCCAAGGCTAAATGGTCTAAGGTCCAAAATGTCGTGCTTGTTGCTGCCGAGTGCGAGGCTGCCTCCACTGAGCAAGTAAGTAACTTGGAGGCAGCCTTGAATTCCAAGACTGCAGAGGCCGCTGCTGCCGAGGAGAAGCGTGCCCAGATGGAGGATAGGTATAAGAGGATCATTGGACATAATAAGGTTCATATAACCACTATCTGTGATCTTGATCTTAGCCTTAGCACTGCGAGATCCGAGCGAGATGGCCTTTCGCCCGAGGTTGAGCGGCATAAATCAGAACTTCAGTGCTGAGTAGATTCCCTCATTATTGAAAAAACAGATTCTATGTATAGCATGAGGAGAAAAATCTTGGAAGAGGCCAAAGCGGGTGTCATTAATATTGATGCCGAAATCGCCAAGGCCTGAGAGCTGGAGTCAACCGTTCGAAGATGCCTCCCGGCTCAGCCTGATACAACTGACTCTTCTAGTTTCGGTTCTGAGTTCTCGGGAACTGAGGAGGAACTTGAAGAGGATATATGAAGGCTAAGATCCCGAGTCGATGGCAGATTCGCCTACTTCTCCTGGGGGCGCAAATGCTTCTCTTCCCCTGAGTTCTGGGGGTGATATAGTTTAGTTTTTTGCTTTATTTTTCTTTTGTTGTTTTTTATTCTGTATTTTTGTACTTGTGCTATTTGGCACATTTGATATATGAAAGTTCTTTTCGTTTAAGCATTGCAGAAAGTGTTTTTTTTAATCGAATTATGCAAGGCTTCGAGTGCATTTTTCCCCGATAGCATTTGGGTTCCGGGCATAAACTCTTCCGGAACCAATCGTTTACTGTGAGGGTTTCATAAGAGAGGGTCCTCTTATGTTTACAGTGCTACGGTGCTCTTGAAGAGGACGTCTCCTGTTTATTCTAGCACTAGCATTTGAAGTACTTCATTAACTTTCAAATGATAAAATAGATTTATTGATTGGAAAAGAAACAAGATAAAAATAAAAGGACTTTGTTTTATTCCTTTTATCTTCAAAATTACATAAGCATTCATTTTGCTAAAAGAAAAGAGGTTGCCATTACATGTGGCCAATTTGTAATACTTGTTTCTACGGGGTTGGCTGTGCCGTCCCCGGTCCTGATGAGGCATATTTGTTACCGGACTTCGTAATCCCTGTTTCTGTGGCAATCGGGTTGCCGTATTCTCATATTATTACCTTCCCCACCCCCAATGTTCGAATTCGAAGAATGCGAATTGGAACACTAGAAATCTTGCTCCTTTGAGGATTCTAATAGTGAATGGTTGGATTATCTTTGGGCCGGTAGCAAGCTTCGTTTCCCATTAAGAACTTTGCTATGGAGCCAAAGATTATCTAACCACCCCCCAATGGCTTGTAGGGAAGGAGAACTCACGAAAGGTTGAATAGCCTTCGGTCCGATAACAAGCTTCGTTTCCCATTAGAAACTTTGCTATTGAGCCAAAGACTATCTAACCATTCCACAGTGGCTTGTCGTTTTTATTTCTTGTCATTTAAAGGTCTTATTTCTTCCGTTGACATTTTCTTCGTAGTATGCTTTCCATTGCTACCTCGTTAAAAACCTTACCAGAAAAACCCAATTAGGTCAAAAACTGGATGAAGAGAAAAAGAGTGCAGCACATACTTTCAGTATAAGCGGTACTCATCAACAATAATACCTTTTGGTCTTGGATTTCCAGTTTATATGATCCTTTCCCGGTGACAGCTGAAACCCGGTAGGGGCCTTCCCACGTCGTACCCAGCTTCCTTGCGTTAAGCTCTCAGGTGTTTTGAGTCACTTTTCTTAAAACCAAGTCTCCTACTTTGAAATAATGGAGATTGGCTCTTTGATTAAAGTATATTTCCATTCATTGTTTCTAGGCCACCATCCTTATGTACGCCAAGTCCCTGCGTTCGTGAAGCAGCTCCAATTTGACTAGCAATGCTTTGTTGTTTATTTTTTGTCCACCCGGAAGTACCTCAACGTAGGTTCTCCTACTTCCACCAGGATCAGAGCTTCTGCTCCGTATACGAGAGAGAAAGGTGTCTCTCTCGTACTTGACTTGGTCATTGTCCGGTATGACCATAGCACCCCCAGTAACTCTTCGTGCCATTTGCCTTTGGCCGCTTACAATCTCTTTTTGAGGTTTTGAATAATCACCTTGTTCGTCAACTCCGCTTGGCCATTTCCGCTCAGATGGTATGGCGAAGATGTAATTCTTTTGATTTTCAAGTCCTCAAGGAATTTTGTGACCTTTGTGCCTATGAACTGTGGCCCGTAGCAGGATATCTCTTTCGGTATTCCAAACCGGCAAATTCTGTTTTCCCACAGGAAATCGACCACTTCACTCTCGCTGATTTTTTGGTAAGGACCTGCTTCAACCCATTTAGAGAAGTAATTAGTTAAAATCAAAAGAAACCTTACCTTACCGGGAGCCGGCGACAACGGATTGGCTATGTCCATCCCTCATTTCATGAACGACCATGGTGATAATACCGAGTGCAATAGTTCTGCCGGCTTGTGTAGTAACAGTGCATGGCATTGACACTTGTCGAATTTCTGAAACTCCTTAGCATTTTGTTCCATCCAGGGCCAGTAGTATCCTGCCCTAACTAATTTAACACCAACGAGTCTGCACCTGAATGATTTAGACAGATTCCTTAATGAACCTCTTTCATGATGTAATTACCCTCGGAGGCTCCTAAACTTCGGACCAACGGGCCTTGAAATGACCTTCTGTACAATTGTCCTCCCTAAAAGCTGTAACGAGGTGCTTTGGTGCGGGGTGCCCGGGATGCTTTGGGGTCTTTGGGCAGTTTGTCGGGCTCAAGTTAGTCGATGATTTCATTTCTCTCGTCCCAAACCAAGTTGGTCGCATTTACTTTATAATAACCGTCCATATTCAATACCGAGTGCATGAGTTGTATGATCGTACCGGAATCTGATCCCTTCATTTTCGTGCACGAATCCAGATTGGCCAATGCATCTGCTTCTACATTTTCTTCTCTTAGGATGTGGGTGATTGATGATCCACGCCCAATCCACACTTAATAGTGAGTGAAAACGGTCGTTGAAGGAATAGTACCCAACAAGAGTCGAGATCAATTTTCACAGGGAGCTAAATTTGAGGGGTATGGTGTACACTTGATGGACATAAATGAAATAACTCAATTACTCTTCCAAATAAGGGGTTTTGTTATCTACTTCTAAAATTTAACATTAGCAATTATCAACTAAAAGAAGAGACTAGAAGACTAGTAATCGTTTTTGTTGTTTTTATCAAATGGGTAAAAGGCCTAGTGATGCAACCTTCACCTAGGTGTTATCCTAATGGATAAATCACGTTAATACTTATTGTAGTGATCGGGGGGGAGGGGGGGTATTATAACTCTACCCACTCAATACCTCTCGGTTATAGAGTGATTTTGCCAAAATTGACTTTCTCAAGCCCAATTGGGTATCAATTCAAATAGTTGTAATGAGCTCAAGTCGAGTTTTCCCCTATCTCTAGTCCAAACCTTTTAATTAGGCTAGCCAAAATTTTAACTAGCCCAATTTCTTGTTAGCCAAGTTTTCCTAGACTAAGTTCCTCTTTCTCGAGTAAGAACCAAGTCAAATAGGCATGAAACAATATTTGCAACCATTAATTCTAAAAATAATGCATGAACAAGGCTAAATAATAAATACCTAATCATAAACAAGGATTAAATTAATCACTTAGAAGGTTTACACACTAGGGTTGGGTCACAACTATGGGTGTCTAACGGGGCGGATTGACCCAGTTCCAGACCGGCCCAAACTGATTTTAGACCGAACCGGACCGGGTTGGTAAGTAGGGGGCCGGGTAGGGCTGGGTTGGGACGGGAAAAGAGTTGTGCCAGGTAGTTTCGATGTACCGGTTAACCGGACCGGTCAAAACCGGTACTGTCAAGTCATAGTCGAACCGGTTAACCGGACCGGCCCGGACCGGTTCAACGGCTATATCAAAATTATTTTTAATTAAGTTGACCGTTTGCAACGGTGGAAACTGATCGTTGCCCAACGGCTATTTTGCAAGAATAGCCCCTTTTTAGGCATTTTTTTTAATAATAACACTTTTAGTATTACTAATTTAGCCCTTTGAAAAACTACAAATATACCCCCCTCTTCTTCATTTCTTCACTCATCTTTCAATTCTCAAACCCAAATTTTCAATTGTCATTCTCTCATTTTTCACGTAAATTGCAATAAACTATTTGCCTCTCATTTTGTTTGAAATTTTATGTATTATTTGAAGTTTGAAGTTTGAACTTTGAACAATTGACGTTTCTTCGTGGTAATATCGGAGTTGCGAAATTCAATTTCAAGATTTCAAAAATCATCAAGTGTTCAATTTATTGCGGAATTCGGTGCACCCGCTCCAACTCTTTCTCTTATTTATGATTTTGTTTGCATATTTAATTTTTATTAGTAGTTAAATTTTCACAATATGTTTAATGCTGCAAAAAGAGTTTGTAATAAGGTTACTAATCGGGGTAATCGGAGAAATAGAAAAAGAGGTCCTACTTCAACTTTTAGTAGTAATTTAAATGACTTTACACATGTTTCTGAAACATCACATGATTATAATATAGACTATGAACAATTACAGGAAGATTTTAGTATAGAAGATAATGATTAGAAATTGAAGATGAGACACCACTTACACCTAGTAGTGTTGGAGTTGGTAGCATGGGTGGTGGTCGTGGCGCTAGTAGTAGACCACCTGTGGCCCCGACTAGTAATCGGAGAAGGAGAAGTAAAGTTTGGAAATATTTTGAGGAAATAGAGAATTCTGATAGAGTTAGATGCAAAATTTGTAAAGAGGATTTTAAAATCAGGGACGTGAAGATGTTGATAAACCAGAAGACGAGGAACTTGGAGATATATTATCACATGGTAACCCATATGAATTTAACACTGCAGAAGATGCCAAGAAGTTCATATTGATTATGAAGAACTTACTAAGGCAATGCAAAACCTTTGAAGTTCTTGATTTATAGTTAATAGTTAAACTTTGAATTTACTCTTTTTTCTTTAATTTAGTTGTTGTAAAATGTAAACTTTAATTTGCAAGTTTGAATTAAAAAAAGATCTTGCAAATAATAAGTTCAATTTTTTTCCATCTTCATTGTATTCTATTATCTTAAATTCCTAATAAAATATTCAAATATAAGGATTTTAAAGCCTTTGAAATTTATTCAAACACTTTTTTTGTAAGATTTTTTTTTGTGTTTTACATTTTTACTTTATCTTAATATAAATTGCGGTAGTTATACAAAATACAAAATACAAAAAAAAGTAAATAAAAAACCGGCCCGACCGGGCCCCTTAAGCCCTGAACCGCTCTAGTTCAATAATTCACCGGAGGGGCTAGGAACCGGTAAAACCGGTATTAAAAACCCACGGCCCGGTCAGGAGACCGGCCGGTCTCCTTTTCTAATAGCCTGGATCGGACCGTCCCCTTGACACCTTTAGTCACAACCCTAGAGAAAATCTAGCTACTCATAATAGAAATTGAATAAAACAAAGAAGAAGAACTAATTAAAGCCATAATACAAAATCAAATTGATAAAACTAGTGTTTCTTAACCCAAAATGGCCACAAATTACCCAAAGTAGTAAAGTATAACTACAACACAAAAAACTATCAAACTTTCCCTAAAAAGTGTTTCCCATCTATTTTATAGTGGCCTAAAATTTGCTGACAAAAATGCCCTTCTCGAGGTTCTGTGACCACATAATTTCATGTGCGGTCCGAACTTTTCCTCGTTCATAGGTGGAGGATTTCTGCAGTCGCACAATTCAGTCTGCGGCTGCACTTCAGCTTCTACAGCCGCTCTTTTCCTTCTGCGGCTGCACTTTTGGCAAGGCTTCACACTTGGTCATTTTGCACACTTCTCCAAACTTTTTGAATTCTTGTCAGTGCGACTATGTTTTGCGGCCGCACAAGTTGTGTGTGGTCCGCACTTTTCCAATCATCCTCTGAGCTTCAGGCACCAGATCTGAGGCCGCAGAGGTAATTCTGCGATCCGCACTTTCTTCTGCGGCCACAGAATTCCTTCTATGGACCGCACTTTTGGCCTGCTGCACTGCTTCTTGCTTTATGAGCTAGAACATTTCTTTTTGAGTTGGATTTCTTCGTTGAGGTCCAATTCTCTAACATTCCTACAATTTGCACAATTTCATTAGTTTTGGGAATAAAAATCAACACTTTTGGACTAAAACTGAAGTAAGAAGGTACTAATAAGTGGTTAAAATTCACACTTATCAACTCCCCCAAACTTAAGTCTTTGCTTGATTGGTTCCCACCTCCTCAAATTGAAAGGTCATTTCAAAGAGTCAATTATAAGCCATTCATACTCAGTTGGGAGTAACAATTACCCACAATACTCATGCATTTTCAATAAGGTGACAATTCACATATTATGCACATATAACTCTAATGTGACACTGGAGCTTCAAGAATTGACTTCACTCATCAAGGACTCTTGTTCTATCATGTAGATCATGTTGGACTCCAAACTCTTCATCTTCTACCTTCCATTTGCCAAGCTCACATCAAGAGTTAGCACTCAATTTTTAGATCAATGAAAGGTTAACTCTTCTCTCATAAAAGAATTTCACAAGTAAGGCTTCAAGTACCATACGCTTGCCCCTCATGTAGATAACCACTAATGTAAGATTACTCGATTCAAAATTAAGTAGGACTTCTTTCGGGTTGTAATGAAGGCTTTTGGATTGGGGTAGGATATCATATGGGATAAGTGGTTACGCCATTCCTTAAGCACTCCACATTCTTATTTCTTGACTCACATTTATGAACTCTTAGAGGCATTTCCTTTTTCTTGGGAGCTAGAGAGACTTGACATCTCTCTTTCTTGTTCATTTCATTCTTTTTCTCCCTTGATGCTCATACTAGGTATAGTTGCCTCATTTTAATTTCATCAACCTTCCTTTTTATTCTCTTTTTGGCATTTTTTTTGTTCTTTTCTTTTCTTGCCTTATCTTTTCATATAGATCATTTCTTTTCTCTTTTTGGTGCCTTGATACCTTTTTCAAATTCCTCAACTCTCCCCCCAAATTATGCCTTAATCCACTTGTTTCATAAGAGTGTTAAGGAAGGTCCGGGTGCCAAGAGAGGATTATAACAAAACGGGTAAAGGCTTGTAAAATGGTTACCAATTAAAAAATGCTAAATGCTCAAAGGGGGTTGACTAGGGATAACAAGCATTGGGTGGAAATAAAAAGCTCAAACTGACCAAGGAAAGTCTACAATTATTTTCCAAACCAAGCAAACTTAGAATTTCGCCTTGAAACACATTTGGGGCATGTTCTACACCATTCACACCAATACTTGGACTAGCAACAAAAATCACCTCACCCTTCATGCTACTAAACCGTAAAAGAGGATATAGTCTAAAGCCTACATCAATACAATCAAGTTAAAGATCACTATGGTCTAATTAACCACTCAATGATTATCAAAATCAACTCAAGAGTTTCAAAGTCACTAACTAGAGCTATTTTCTTTTAAAAACCTTATTTCAAACTATAAGCACACAGTTAAGTGTGTTGGTGCCAAACGAAGCATAAATAGCTCTTTTTAGAGAATGACTTGATTAGGGCTTTTATTCATTACTATTACTATTAGTATCACCTAAACACAAAAACAGACTCATTCCTTTAAGAAAGTTGTCACACTAACCATCCTCGGAAAGAGTCACCCGGTTCACACAAAAGACTACCTTTGGAAAGAAACGTGACATTAAGAAAATCAAAGGCTTATTATCCATACTACTACGAAGAATAAGAAAACTACTAAACATAAAAAGAAGCTACTAAAAAAACAAAAATCTAATGAAAGAAATAACTAACTAAAGATAGATAGACTAAAAAGAAATAGAATCATCCAATTATTACAGTCCAAATGTATCCAAATATGTCAAATGTGTCAAATAAACTCCACCCCCCAATAAAAATAAGCATTGTCCCTAATGCTTAACAAAATAAGAGTGAAAAGAGAGAGGGCGAAGAAACTCCCTAAGCATCCTTGGATATCTTATGTCCCCAGCATCAACTCGTGTTGGCTTAGCCAATTGTATATCATCATCATCATATTTGGGAGTGGCGGGAGTGGCAAACATCGCACGCACTATGTCCGCAGTGTCGGCAGCTAGGCATGGCTCCTTAGACTGGCCGGCTAGTGCAATCTGTGCAGATGGTTAGGGCGGACTGGTCTGGGTAAAACAACATATCAAATGGTAAATCCCCAGTAGTAACTAGCGGGGTTACCTCCTTCCTAAGCTTATCCACTGACTTTTTGCTAGCATGGGTATTTCTCATCTTCTTCACTTCTTTGGTCAAGTCCTCAATAACTGAACCATGATGTATTAGAGTGTCCATGATTAACTTCTGGTTGTTCAGAATCTTGCGCAGCTTCTTACCAAGCTTAGTAGAATCCCGCGGTGCCTATGTGGATGACTGCCCTGTAACAGTACTAGATATCTCAAACAGCTTTGAAGTAGCTGCCTGCATCCAGTTATTGAGACTTGCCGGCTTTTGGGAGACTCGCAAAGCAGAAAGTATGCATGTAGGCATGGGCACTAACCTTAGAACTGGAGTAGGGACTGCCCTAATGAGCTGTGGGATAAGCTATGGACGGAGCTGAAGATGGTGGCGGAGGCATATCTGCTACACTGGTAGAGGGCTCAGCCGATGTAGATGGAATATCAGTTGTGTCAGAAACTACCACTATCAGCTCATCAGACTGGCATGCAATAGTAGAAGGTTGAGCACTTTTCTTTGGGTTGGTCGGATCTTGCAGAGAGTACCACTCAAACAGCTTCTTTGGCTTCACTTTTGTATCAAATGGCTTTGGCTCTACCTTTGCATCAGTGAGGTACTCTGTAATAGTGCTGGGGTAGGGGTAAGCCGTGTTAGTCTGTTGCGCTACAAAAGAGATGTTGGCCGACATCGAGCCACCAACATTGATCGGGTACCCGGCCGTGATAGAAGCCACTAGAACTGCATGTGGAACAAGCAAGTTGTTCTCAATTTGGCATGGGTCAATCCTGCTACACGCAAAGGTCTGCCAACCTTTTGCCTCAAAGCTCAATGTACTCTACTGGATGGGTACCCCAGCAGGTAGAGGTGGTCCCCGTGCTAATATCTCAGCAAGCCACCTTCTCTAGGTACTCCTTTGGCTCCAAGTCCTCAAAACCCAAGTACGCATTCATCGTGTTCTAGTCAAACTTCACCTTAATGTTGCATACTTTGGTCACCTTTGTCCCCATGCAAATGTGTGAAATGTTGGCATAGAATTGCAGGCAAGGTGCTCCTTGACATTTACGACTTTCTCAGTAAACGACATATATCTCTTTCTCGATCTGAATTGCCTCAACACTACAGGGTTGTATCTATCAAGATCCCTCAGCAGAAATTGCCTCTCATGTGTCAATGATCTCACCGGCCACCATATTTGAAAATCAGTGAAAGCAGCCAAACTCACAAATCTGTCTTCCCATGCTTCTTTCTTCTTTGTCCGCTCAACCCTAGTGTATGTACATTCTCTCCCTTTTCCATTATCTGGAATATCCTGCGCACCAGACTCTAGAGCAGCTGGCTGGGAAGCCTGGCTAGCACTTTTCGAACCCTCGGAAGTGCTGTGAGATTATAAAGCCACATCCAAGGGCCCAAATTGCCCCTGTGGCCTGGAGTCCTGGACTGTGCAGTTGCCTGCTCCTTCGGAATAGACACGAAGTTTCCCTCGGAAGCCTCCCTAGACGGGGCATAAGAACTAAACTAGGAGAGATCTGCACCCCTCCCTCTGCCTGCTTTGGTCTTTTTCCGAATAGTTTTGGGCACACTGAGGGGAAAGGCACCTCTGCCTCGACCCTTAGAAGAGTCTCCTTTATCCTTGGCAGTTTCAGCGCAGCCTCATGATCGAACCATTGTCTGTATCAAAACAAAGAGGATTGTTATTTGCATGTCATCATTCAACATAACTAGGACTTATGTAAGCAAGGAAAAAAATTGTGGACAAAGTAGGGTTTCAACAGGATAACATGCTTGCAAAATATGGGATCTGCAGCCCGCACTTTTTTGATGTGTGACAGCAAAATAAGAGTGTGGACTGCACATTTTTATGTGTGGACCGCATATTTTCATGTGCATCAGCACTTCTGACATGAAAGTTTAGAGGCTCTATTGCCTCTTCTCTGAAGACAGTGTGATGGCAAAGTGCGGCCGCAGAATTAATCTGCGTTCCACGAAATTTTAAGTGCGGTCCGCACATCTGCTCTCTCTAGAGACAAGTCTTTGATACACAATGCAGACCTAAGTGTGGTCATGCTAAGAATTTTGCGGTACGCACAATTAAAGTGTGGCCGCAGAAGCACTTGCCTTCACCAGTGTCCCAGAACAACCAAACTGCGGACCACACAAATTCAAGTGCGGCCGCAGATTTCAAACTTTAACGAGTAGTCAGTCTTTTTTCACTTTGATTTTGCAATTACTTGTACAAATAAGTATGGCAACATGGTATACACATCAAATCTAATTAACCCAACCCATTATAGCATGTATTAATGATTATCTAGTACAGATCTACCCCACATGGATACATGGATGAACTCTAATAACAAATGGCCTAAAAAGAAGCTAAAATTTCAAAATTTAAACTAACATAAAATAGTAACATGAAGTGAAGCATACCAGATGAAGTGAGTGCACTAGGAGTGTGAGCACAGGTATATGTGTGTGGTTGACAGTGAAAATCTCTCAGTAAAGCATAGCTTGCAGAGCAACAGTGATTTTATGGTGGGTGAAAAGTGTAAAATGAAGGAAAAACTTCTATTTATACTTTCTGAAAGGGAAAAGGGCTGAGTGCGGCCACACAATTCCAAGTGCGATCCGCACTCCTTCACCTGGGCAGTAGTGCTATGTATTACTTGTGCGGTCCGCACAATTTTGAGTGCGGCCGCACAATTCCTCTTGCGGCCGCAGAGTAGCCCCGTACTGACAGGCTCAAACTTCAAAGAGTGTGCAATTTAGCACTTTGCCAAGCTTCATGAAGTGTGGTCCACATGTGAAATGTGCGACCGCACAAGCTCTTCTGCTGTGGCACAATTAATTTTGCGGCCGTACAATTAGAATGTGCGATCCCCATTTCCTTCAATACTTAGCCATTTTTGTCCACCTTCTTGCATGTAACACTAAACCCTATAGCACACTTCAATTCAAGTTAGAAATAATAAATAACAGCTAACTACAGAAGAAAAAGGAAAAGAACTTGGGTTGCCTCCCAAGATGCGCCTGATTTACCGTCGCGGCACGATGCAATGTCAAAGCATCTTCAAGTGAAGTAAATGACCGCCACCACGTGGATATTTCCAACTTTGCCCAAATAGTTCTTCATCCAGTGACCATTGACTCGAAAAATTTCATTGTTCTTTTTTTTCAAATACAATGCACCGAAAGGTGTCACACCAACAATTTCAAACGGACCACTCCATTTGGAGTTGAGCTTCCCGGGAAACATCCTCAACCTTGAGTTAAACAACAATACAAGATCACCCACCTTGAACTCTTTGTTCCAAATGTATTTGTCATGAAGATATTTCATCTTTCTTTGTACAAGGACGAACTCTCATATGCATGGTACCGGAGCTCATCCAATTCATTTAAGTGTGCAACCCGCAAGTTACTGGATTCATCCCAATCAAGATTCAATTTCTTTAAGGCCCACATTGTCTTGTGCTCACTGGAAGATGACAAGATTTCCCGAATACTAACCGGTATGGAGACATTCCGATAGGTGTTTTGTAAGCCGTCCGATAAGCCCATAACACATCATCAAGCTTCTTAGACCAATTCGTCCTATTAGCATTCACCATTTTAGACAAAATACTCTTTATCTCCCGGTTGGAGACTTACACTTGACCATTAGCTTGTGGATGATAGGAAGTCGTGATCTTGTGAGTAACACTATACTTGCTAAGTAAAGTATCAAAAGACTTGTTACAAAAGTGTGACCCCCTGTCGCTTATGATTGCACGTGGAATACCAAATCGTGTGAAAATGTTTTTCTTCAAGAAAGCCACTACACTTCTCGCCTCATTGTTGGAAAATGCAACAACCTCCCCCCATTTGTACACATAATCCACCACAGCCAAGATGTAAGTGTTTCCACAAGAACTCACAAAATGGCCCATAAAGTCAATGCCCAAATATCGAAAATATCAATCTCCAAGATGGTTGTGAGATACATCTCATTTTTCTTTGAAATTCCACCGGCCCGTTGACATTCATCATATCTTTTCAATGAGTCACTTGCATACTTGTAAAATGTAGGCCAAAATAAACCACAACTAAGAACTTTGGCCATAGTTCTTACTCCACCATGATGACCACCATATGGAGAAGAATGACAAGCACCAAGAATATCGCCTTGCTCTTCTTTCGGTACACCCCTTCTAATCTCCCATCCGTACAAATTTGGAAAAGGTATGGTTCATCCCAATGATAATCTTGACAATCTCTTTTGAGATTCTTCCTTTGGTTTGAAGAGAACTTATCCGGAACGATTCCACTCACAAGAAAATTTCCAAGTCCACAAACCACGGCACCTCTTTCATTGAAATTGCCAAAAGTTGCTCATCAGGAAAGGAGTCATTGATTTTAAGGCCATCGTGTGATCTCCCCTCCTCATCCAAATGAGATAAGTGGTATTCCACTTGGTTTTCACTACCTTTCCTATCTTGAATATCAATATCAAATTCTTACAACAAGAGTAACCATCTTATCAACCGAGCTTTAGAATCCTTTTTCTCATAAGTTAGCGAAGCGCCGCATGATCCGTGTGGACAATAACTTAGGCACTCCATCAAGTACGGGTGGGACTTCTCAATTGCAAACGCAATAGAAAGGAGATCTTTCTCCGTAATGGTATAATTGGCTTGGGCACTATTCATGGTCTTACTAGCATAGTAAACCGGATGAAAAACTTTGTTAATACATTGCCCCAAATAGCCCCAACCGCTTTGTCACTTGCATCACACATGAGTTCAAAAGGCAAACTCCAATTTAGAGCGGTAATGATAGGAGTAGTTGTCAACGTGAGCTTCAATAGTTCAAAAGCCCTCATTCAATCATCATTGAAATGGAACTTGGCATCTTTCTTAAGAAGCTTACACAATGGGTTCACCACTTTAGAGAAATCTTTGATAAAGCTCGGTAGAAACCCGCATGGCCTAGGAAACTCCGTACGCACTGAGTGGGGGGTGGAAGCTTAGAAATCACCTCAATCTTTGCCTTGTCTACTTCAATTCCATTCCTTGATATTTTATGGCCAAGGACAATGCCTTCCTCAACAATGAAATGACATTTCTCCCAATTGAGCACCAAGTTGGTCTCTTCACGTCTAGCCAACACTTTGTCGAAATTTGCAAGTCAATCATCAAAAGAATACCCAACCACCAAGAAGTCATCCATGAAAAATTCAAGGTAGTCCTTCACCATGTCCATGAAAATAGCTATCATACACCGTTAAAAAGTCGCTGGTGCATTGCACAAACCAAAAGGCATCCTCTTGAAAGCAAAAGTACCATAGAGACATGTAAAGATTATTTTCTCTTGATCTTCCGGAGCAGTGAGAATTTGGTTGTAACCCGAGTACCCATCAAGAAAACAATAGAAAGATCGGCCGACCAATCTATCTAGCATTTGGTCAAGAAAGGAAGTGAAAGTGATTCTTCCTTGTAACTTTCTGAGCTTATGATAATCCATACAAACCCTCCAACCGGTCACCATTCTTGTAGGAATTAACTCATTCTTATCATTGGTAACTACCATCATGCCCCCCTTCTTTGGGACACATTGAACTAGAGAGGTCCATGAACTATCGGAGATGGGGTAGACAACCCCAGCATCCAACCACTTGATAATCTCCTTCTTGACAATTTCTTGCATGACCTCATTGAGTCTTCTTTGATGTTTAATGGACAACTTAGCACCATCCTCCAACTTGATCTTATGCATGCAAAAGGCGAGGCTTATACTCCAAATGTCCCCCAAAGTCTACCCAATAGCTTTCTTCCTCTTTTGCAACACCGCCAATGTGGAATCAACCTGCACGTTAGTCAAACAAGAGGAAAGAATAAACGGTAAAGTAGAAAAAAGGCCAAGAAATTTATACCAAAGGTGTGGAGGCAATGGCTTAAACTCCAAAGTAGGTGGCTCTTCAATAGAAGGCTTTGTAGGAGGAGTTTTCCTATTCTCAAGATCCAAAGATAATTTTCGAGGTGCATAATGGTACGACCCATTTCCTCGAAAAGAATTCACACATTCCATTAAACCATTCATCTTGTCGTCATCAAAATTGAGCAAAACGGCTTCCAAAATATCACCAACATTGATTGATGCACTTGTAACATCAACAACAACATCGGTCACCAAATCTACAAAGGAATACACCTCATTGCTATTAGTTTCTGCATAGACTTACACACATGGAATACCACTTGTTTATCACCAACCCGAAAAGTGAGTTCTCCGGCTTCCAATCACAAAGAGCCTTACCCGTTGCAAGGAAAGGTCTCCCAAGAAGGATAGGCACTTCATAATCAATCTCACAATCTAGAATAACAAAGTCCGCCTAAAG
This sequence comes from Nicotiana obtusifolia, assembly GCA_002018475.1. Taxonomy (NCBI): domain Eukaryota; kingdom Viridiplantae; phylum Streptophyta; class Magnoliopsida; order Solanales; family Solanaceae; genus Nicotiana; species Nicotiana obtusifolia. The sequence continues at coordinate 94,151 of MCJB01002392.1, read as the reverse complement.
AATGAACTTATCAACCTAGACCAAAACATCTTCAATCACAACCAACAGCCTCTTCATGGTACGATAAGCTATTTGTAACCTCCTAGAAATGGGTCTTGGTTTCCGAATTCCCAAATTTTTGAAAACCAAATAGGGCATCAAATTGATACTTGTCCCAAGATCACAAAGAGCTTTAGCAAACTCGGCGCTCCTAGTTGTACAAGAAATCATGAAAGCACCGGGATCATCCAACTTAGGAGCCATGGAATGAACAATTACACTCACTTGATGAGTGACCTTGATAGTTTCAAAAAATTTATCGACCTTTTCTTGGTTACAAGGTCTTTCATAAACTTTGCATAACTGGGCGTTTCTTCCAAAGCTTCCACCAATGGCACATTAATCAAAAGACTCTTCATCATTTGAATGAACTTCTTGAATTAATTCTCATCATTTTGCTTGGCAAGTCTTTGAGGGTAGGGAGGTAGAGGCTTAGGCAATGGTGCCCTTACCTTTTGCACCACCGATTTCGGTATGTCAATGATATGTGATCCACTCCCAATGCACACTCAACAATGAGTGAATAGGTCTTTGGAAGAATAGTACCCAACTATGAGTCGGAGTCGATTTCCTCAAGGAGCTAAATCTAGGTGTTAGTGTGCTCACTTGATGAGTGTGGAAGACATAGCTTAGATACACTTCCAAACAAGATGGTTTTGCAAATTACTTCTACAAACTATGCTAACAATGATTAACTAGAGAAATGAGACTAGAGATTGTTTACTTGTTTTTGGTTGTTTTCCAATAGGTAAAAGAAGTAGGGATATAACCTTCGCCTAGGTGTTAGTCTAATGGGTTAATTACGTTATTACTTATTTTAGTGATTGGGGTGTATTATAGCTCTCAACTCTAAGTTACCCACTCAATACTCTAGGTCATAGAGTGATTTTGCCCAATTTGAATTTCTCAAGCCCAAATGGATATCAATCCAAATAGTTAATATGAGCTCAATTTGGGTTTTCCCTATCTCCAGTTCAAACCCTTTAATAGACTAGTCAAAACCTTAACTAGACCTAGCCAAGTTTTCCTAGATTAGGTCTCTCTTTCTCAAGTAAAGACCAAGTCAAAAAGGATAAATCAATGTTTGCAACCATTAATTCTCAAATTAAAGCATGAACAAGGCTAAATTACAAACACCCAATCATAAACAAGTATTAGATTAGTTACTTATAAGGTTTACACACTAGGGTTGGGTCACACATAGTCAAAATGGAAAAAAATAAAGAAGAAATACTAATTAAAGTCATAATACAAAATTAAGATGATAAACTAATTGTTTTAACGCAAATTTGTCACAAATTACCAATAGTGGTAAACTACAACAGCTATAGCTAAAAAAAACTACCAAACTTGACCTAAAAAGTGATTCTCGTCTATTTATAGTGGCCCAAAATTCGCTGATAAAAATGTCCTCCACAAGGTTCTGCGGCCGCACAATTCCATGTGCAATACGCACTTTGCTCGAGTCTGCAGGTTGAGGGATTCTGCAGCCGCACAATTTGATTTGCGGATACACTTCAGCTTTTGCGGCCGCACAATTCTATGTGCGGTCCGCACTTCTGGCAAGTCTTCAATCTTGGTCGTTTTGCACACTCTCTGAATGTTTTGGAATTCTTTGTTAGTGCAACCATGTTTTGCGGCTGCACAAATTGTGTGCGGTCCACGCTTTTCTTCAATCAACTTCTGTTAGCACCAGATCTACGGTCCGCGCTTTTTTCTGCGGTCGCAGAAATACTTTTGCGAGCCGCACTTTTGGCCTGCTGCGCTCCTTCTTGCCTTATGAGCTGGAACACTCCTTTTTGAGATAGATTTCTTCATTAGCGTCCAATTCCCCAAAATTCCTACAATTTGCATAATTTCATTAGCCTAGGAAACATAAACCAACACTTTCGGACTAAAACTAAAGCAAGAAGGTACTAATAAGTGGTTAAAATTCGCATTTATCAGCTCCTCCAAACTTAAATCTTTGCTTGTATTTAAGAAAATAAATTAGTCCCACCTCCTCAGAGTGAAAGATCATGTTAATGGTAAGCCATTCATGCTCAGTTGGGACCAATAATTACTTACACTACTCATGCATTAACAAGGTGACAAATCACATATTATGCACATATAGTTCTAATGTGACATTTGAGCTTCAAGAATTGATTTTACTCGTCATGGACTCTTGTTCTATCATGTAGATCATAGTGGAATCCAAACTCTTCTTCCCCTACCTTCCATTTGCCAAGCTCACTTCAAAAGTTAGAATTCAATCTTTAGATCAATGAAAGGTTCACTCTTCTCTCACAAAATAATGTCACAAGTACGGCTTCAAGTACCATAGGCTTTCCCCTCATGTAGATCACCACTAATATAAGCGTACTCGGTTCAAAATCAAGTAGGACTTCTTTCGGGTTGTAATGAAGGCTTTTGGATTGGGGTAGGATACCATATGGGTAAGTGGTTACACCTTTCCTTAAGCACTCCACATTTTAATTTCTTGGCTCACATTTACTTACTCATAGAGGCATTCTCTTTTTCATGGGGGTTAGAGAGACCTGACATCACTCTTTCTTGTTCATTTCATTCTTTTTCTCCCTTGATGCTCATGCTAAGGATAATTACTTCTTTTTGATTCCATCAACCCTTTCTTTTATTCTCTTTCGTGAATTTTCTTTTTGTTCTTTTTCTTTTCTTGTCTTCTCTTCTTTATAGAGATAATTTATTTTCTATTTTTGGTGCCTTGATACCTCTTTCAAATTCCTCAACTCTCTCGCCAAACTTATGCCTTAAGACACTTATTTCACAAGAGTGTTAAGGAAGGTCCGGATGCCATAAGAGGATCGCGACAAATGGGTAAAGGATTATATCATGGTTATCAAATGAGAAAGGCTAAAAGCTCAAAGGGGGTTGACTAGGGATAACAACATTGGTTGGCAATACAAAGTTCAAATGGACTAAGGAAACCCTACAATCATTTTTCAAACCAAGCAAACTTAGGATTTCGCCTTGAAGCACATTCGGGGCAAGTTCTAGACCTTCGCATGGGTGCTTGGACTAGCAACGAAAGATCACTTCACCCCTCACGCAACTAGACCGTAAAAGAGGATAGAGTCGAGAGCCTACAACAACCACAATCAATTTAAAGATCACTATGGTCCAATAAACCACTCAATGATTACCAAAGTCAACTCAAGAGTCTCAAAGTCACTAACTAGAGCTATTTTCTTTCAAAACCATAAGCACTTAGTTAAGTGTGTTGGTACCAAATAAAGCATGAATAACTCTTTTTTGAGAATGACTTGATTAAGCTTTTTATTCATTACTATTACTATTATTATTACCTAAACACAAAAACGCACTCATTTCATTAAGAAGGTTGTCACGCCATCCATCCTCGGGAAGAGTTACCCAGTTCACACAAAACTACGAAAGAACTGAGGCATTAAGAAAATCAAAGGCTTATTATCTATACTATTACGAAAAGCATAGAAATAAGCTGCTAACATAAACAAAGCTATTAACAAAACAAAAACCAAAGTGGACAATTAAAGAAGCTAATGAACAATAACTAACTAAAGATAGATAAACTAAAAATAAGAAAAGAAAAAGAATCATCCAATTATTACAGTCCAAATGTGTCCAAATGTGTTAATCAAATAAACTCCACCCACTAAATAAAAGTAAGCATTGTCCTCAATGCTTAACAAAATAAGAGTGAAAAGAGAGAGGGCGGAGAAAACTCCCTAAGCATCCTTGGACATCTCAGTGCCCCCAGCAGCATCATCTCTCGTTGGGTCAGCCAACTCTATCTCATCATCATCATATTTGAGAGTGGTAGGAGTAGCAAACATCACACGCACTACTTCAGCAGTGTCGGTAGCAAGGCATGTCTCATCAGACTGGCAAGCTGGTACAACCGGTGCAGATGGATCTGGTGCGGACTGGTCTGGGTCAAGTAACATGTCAAATGGCAAATCCCCAGCTTTGCAAGTCAGGTCACCTCCGTCCTTCTGCGGGCCATACTTTTGTCCTGCTAACCTTCTTGCCTTATGAGCCGGAACACTCCTTTTTGAGTTAGATTTCTTTATTAGAGTCCAATTCTCCAATATTTCTTGCAATTTACACACATTTATTAGTTTTGGGAACATAAATGAATATTCGGACTAAAACTAAATCAAAAGGATACTAATAAGTGGTTAAAATTCACACTTTTTAATGTGCTTCTTAGACGGGTTCACCTCCTGTTGAGTCTCTTCAACACTATTATCAATATCAATCTGAACCTCATCATTTGGTTGGACAACATTGTTTGGGATCTCTTCTTCTTGTACCACTTGGTCATCATCTACAAGTCGCCTTTCACTTGAGATGGGTGCATTTCCGCCTCTTCTACTTCTTGTGATAACTGCCATAGCATGCCCTATATTGTTCTCACCGTTTGGGTTCGCCACCGCGTCACTTGGTAGTGCACCCTTAGGACATGAATTTAAAGCTTGAGAGATTTTCCCCATTTGAACTTCTAGATTACGGATTGATGTATCGTATGAGGCAAGTTGGGCATCCGAATCGATATTCTTTTCCACTATTTGCTTAAACATATTCTCAATACGACCTATCTCATTGTTTGAAGAACTTGAACCATAGGAAGAATAAGGAGGTGGGTTTCTCGATTGTTGGTACATTGGGGCCCTTCGAAAACTCGACCCCCGGTTGCCTTGATTATTTCCCCAACCACCTTGATTGTTGCCTCCCCAATTTCCTTGCTTGTTACTGTTCCAATTTCTTTGATTGTTGTTGTTATGCTAATTTCATTGATTGTTAGAACTCCAATTGCCTTGGTTATTTTTTGGTCGCCATTGTTGTTGATTTGAGCCTTGGAAGTTGTTTCTTTGTCCTTGAAAATTGTTCACATATTGAACTTCCTCTTCTCTCTCATGATAAGAATCATCTTGCTTAAAACCACCATCATCTTGCACATAATTCTCCACTCGGGTTGGCATTTGTGGACCCTTGGTCCTCTTCTTGTTCACCAAAACATTAACTCCCTCCATAGTATGAACTTGCTTTGGAGCTTGCACTTGGTTAAGTTGGGCCTTTGCTAGTTGATTCATGGTTGTCATCAATTTGGCAATGGCTTGCCCATGGTCTTGCAACTCTTTGTGGAGGTATATCATGTTGGGATCACCTTGTGGAACATTAGCTCGGAATTTCCAAGCCGACGACATTTCGGACATCTCATCAAGAATCTCACATGCCTCTGCATAAGGTGTCGTCATAAAGTTTCCACCGGCCAATTAATTGACCAGTCATTGGTTCATAGTAGTAATACCATGGTAGAAAGTTTGTTGAATCATGTTGTCGGTCATATCATTGTTCGGGCACTCCTTCACCATTGTTCGATATCTCTCCCAAATCTCATGCAAAGGTTCATTTGGCTATTGCGTGAAAACTAATATTTCATCCCTAAGAGTAGCCATGTGCCCGGGAGAGAAAAACTTAGCAATAATCTTTGCCGCCAACACATCCCAAGTGTGTATTGAATGGTTCGGCAAACGTTCCAACCAATCTAAAGCTTTACCCCTAGAGAGAAGGGAAAAAGCCTTAGTTTCAAAGCATGCTCGAAAATATTAGTTTGTTTGCTCCCCCAACACGTATCCAAGAATCCCTTCAAATGTTTATAGGCATTTTGACTTGGCGCAGCGGTGAAAAAGCCTCGTTGCTCAAGAAAAGTGAGCATCACATTGGTAATTTCAAAGTTGCCTGCCCTAATACGAGGGGGAACTATTGCACTAGCATAATCTTTGTTGGGCAATATCCGGTGTTGTGCCGCTTGTGGTTGAGGTGGTAGAGGTGGGGGTGGTATGGGTGCATTGTCTTGTGGCCCCTGGCCTCATTGATTAGGTTGTGGCACTTGAGGTACCTCATCGAGTTGTTCCTCCTCACCGTCCAAGTCCCCATATGGCATATTTCCGAGCTCATTGTTCGTCATGTTTGTACCTATGATTTCTTTGACAAGTTAGTAACACGGAAAGGAAAGAAGATATTTCAAAAACACACTCAAATATATTTCTAACACTGTTAAAACTCCCCGGCAACGGCTCCGAAAATTGATCCACGCCCAATGCACACTCAATAGTGAGTGGAAATGGTCGTTGAAAGAATAGTTACCAACAAGAATCAGGGTCGATTTCCACATGGAGTTAAATATGGGTGTTAGGGTGTACACTTGATGAGTGTAAATGAAATAGCTTAATTACTCTTCCAAATAAGGGGTTCTGTTATCTACTTCTAAAATTTAACACTAGCAATTATCAACTAAGGAAATAAACTAGAAGACTAGTAATTATTTTTGTTGTTTTTATCAAATTGGTAAAAGGCTTTGGGATGCAACCTTAACCTAGGTGTTAGCCTAATGGGTAAATCACATTAATGCTTGTTTTAGTGATCGGGGTATATTATAACTCTCAACTCTAAATTACCACTCAGTACCTCTCGGTTATAGAGTGATTTTGCCCAAATTGACTTTCTCAAGCCCAATTAGGTACCAATTCAAATAGTTAATATGAACTCAAGTCGGGTTTTCCCTATCTCTAGTTCAAACCCTTTAATTAGGCTAGCCAAAACCTTAACTAGCCCAATTTCTTGTTAGCCAAGTTTTCCTAGACTAAGTCCCTCTTTCTCAAGTAAGGACCAAGTCAAATAGGCATGAATCAATGTTTGCAACCATTAATTCTAGAAATAGTGCATGAACAAGGCTAAATAATAAACACCCAATCATAAAACAAGCATTAGATTAATCACCCATAAAGTTACACACTAGGGTTGGGTCTCAACCCTAGAGAAAATCTAGCTAATAGAAATTGAAGAAAACAAAGAAGAAGAACTAATTAAATCCATAATACAAAATTAAATTGATACAAGTAGTGTTTCTTCACCCAAAATGGTCACAAATTACCCAAAGTAGTAAAGTATAATTGCTACAACACAAAATACTATCAAACTTGCCCTAAAAAAGAGTTTCTCATCTATTTATAATGGCCCAAAGTTCATTAATAAAATTTCCCTTCAAGAGGTTTTACGGCTGCACAATTCCATGTGCGGTCTGCACTTTTCCTCGTTAGGCAGGTGGAGAATATCTGCAGCCGCAGTCAGCTTCTGCGGCCGCACTTTTCCTTCTGCGGCTGCACTTTTAGCAAGGCTTCACGCTTGATCGTTTTGCACACTTCTCTGAACTTTTTAAATTCTTGTCAGTACGACCATGTTTTGCGGCCGCACAAATTGTGTGCGGTCCCCACTTTTCCAATCATCCTCTGAGCTTCGGGCACCAGATCTGCAGCATTCTATGGTCCGTACTTTCTTCTGCGGTCACAGAATTCCTTCTGTGGACCGCACTTTTGGCCTGCTGCACTCCTTCTTGCTTTATGAGCCGGAACACTTTTTTTTTAAGTTAGATTTCTTCGTTGAGGTCCAAATCTCCAACATTCCTGAAATTTGCACAATTTTATTAGTTTTGGAAACAAAAATCAACACTTTCGGACTAAAACTAAAATAAGAAGATACAAATTAGTGGTTAAAATTCACACTTATCAATTGACCATTCCTTGAACCGTGTGATCAGAGTTTGAACTTTCACCACATATTGCTGCATGTGTTCCTCCTTGGTGTTGAAGATTCCATATACCTGATTTACCACTAGTTGGGAATCGCATTTGATTTCAATGACCTCGGAGTCTAGTCCCCGGCCCGTATCAAGTCATGCAATCAAAGCCTCATACTTGTCTTCATTGTTAGTCAAAGGAACAAATTTTATGGCTTGCCTCAGGGTTTCTCCCGAGGGCGTAACTAATACTACCCCAGGCCCAGACACTTTCACTTTGAAAACTCTGTCTGTGAACAAGGTCCAACCTCCTGATGTCGTTTCAGACACCATCACCGCTTCTTTGGTGGCCAAAGGAAGCAACCCGAGACTGAAATCGACTACGAAGTCGGTCAAAACTTGTGATTTGATCGCACTCTTAGGTTTATACTCGATGTCAAATTCACTCATTTCGACTGCCCACTTGGCCTGTCGACCTGACAATTGAGATTTGTGAAGGACATTCCGCTAGGGAAAAGTTGTCACCGCGGCTATCGGGTGGCATTGAAAGTAAGGCCTAAGATTTCGAGCGGCGACTACGAGAGCTAAGGCCAATTTTTGAGGTGCGGGTAACGAGTTTCCGCTCCCTTTAAAATTTTTGTAACGTAATATATAGGAGATTGCGTACCTTCGTCTTCTCGAACTAGAACGACACTTACTGTTGCCTCCAAAACCGCAAAGTAAATTAGCAACTATTCACCTTCCTCCGATTTTGATATTAACGGAGGGCTTGATAAATACCTTTTTAGGTCCTTTAGGGCCAGTTGGCATTCCAGATTCCATTCGAAGTTGTTCTTCTTCTTCAGAGGTGAGAAGAAGTGATGGCATTTTTTCGAGGACCGGAATGAACCTGCTTAGAGCGGCCAGTCTTCCGGTTAGCCTTTGGACTTCTTTCACGTTTGTTAGCTGGTATGGAATGTCTTCGATGGCTTTAATTTTGTCGGGATTGACTTTGATCCCCTTTTTGTGACACCAGGAAACCTAAAAACTTACCAGAGCTGGCTCCGAACACACACTTTTCGGAGTTAAGCTTCATCTTGTGCTTCCTTAGGATGTCAAAATTTTCTTGGAGGTGTTTCAAATGATCACCTGCATTCAAATACTTAACCAACATATCATCTATGTAAACTTCAATTGTTTTCCCTATTTGCTTTTCAAACATTTTGTTCACGAGCCTTTGATAAGTGGCTCTGACGTTCTTAAGCCCGAAGGGCATCACATTGTAGCAATATGTGCCAAAGTTCGTTATGAATGAAGTTTTTTCGTGATCCTCCGGGTTCATTTTGATACGGTTGTACCAGGAATAGGCATCGAGGAAACTCATCAACTCGTGCCTGGCCATTGCGTCAATCATTTGATCAATATTTGACAATGGGAATGAGTCTTTTGGGCATGCCTTATTCAGATCCTTATAATATACACACATGAATTTTCTTTTTCTTTTTTTTTTTTGTAACTACTACAACATTAGCTAGCAAGTCGGGATAATTTACCTCCCAGATTGAACCGATATCAAGCAATCGAGTTACCTCTTCTTTGACAAACCTGTTTCAGACCTCGGTGATCAGGTGCTTCTTTTGCCTTACCGTAGGGATGATGGAATCTAGGCTTAACTTGTGCATGACCACCTCTAGTGGGATACCCGTCATATCCGCGCGCGACCATGCAAAACAATCAACAATAGTTTTAAGAAATTCTATAAATCCTGTCCCCAAGTGGAACTTCCTCTATAGGAATTTTTCGAACAATGCCACTTGTTCGAGTTCTTCCACCGTGGATTTGGTTGCGTCCGTTTCTTCCGATACCTGGAAATACCTCGGTACCTGGTAGGATTCCGATGGCTCATCTCCTTTGTCTTCTTCTTTTGATTCGAGAGCGGGCGTCGGTTCCTATAATTTCTATGCCGCGTGTTTCTTCCCCTTGTTGCTGGAAACCGAGATTGCGTACATATCCTTTGTTGATGGTTGATCTCCTCTTATTTGTTTGATTCCCTCTAGAGTTGGGAATTTTAGAAGTTGGTGATATGTTGATGGCACGACCTTCATCTCGTGTAACCATGGTCTGCCAAGAATTATGTTGTAGACCATGTCGCCATCTACTACTTCAAACAAGGTAGTCTTGATGATCCCATCGGCATTCGTGGGTAGCAGGATCTCCCCCCGAGTTATCACACTTGCTAAGCTGAACCCCGCGAGGAGCTTCGTGGCCGGAATGATGCTTCCGGTTAGCCAAGGTCAGCTTCCTTATTTCTTTAGCCATAGCATCAAGTTGTACCTACACAGATGTATTAGCATCAACTTGGTGAACACCAATTCATCTTCTTCTTTCAGCACTCTCAGAGGGCCATTGATTAGCATCTTCAGATAACTCATCAAGAATTGTAACTATCTCCTCTGGAGTCTTCTTCATCAACGGGCCTCCAGCTGCATTGCTCAATGTTCTACGTGAGGCTGGTGTCAATCCGTCTCAAAAGTCCTGGAGTTGCATCCAAATTTCAATTCCGCTATGTTGACACTTTCTATCAATCTCCTTAAACATCTCCCATGCTTCAAAAATAGTTTCATTTTCTTTCTGGTAGAAGCTATAGATTTCTCTTCTAAACTTGCTTGTCTTAGATGAGGAGAAATATTTATCAAGGAATTTTCTTGTCATCACATCCTATGTTCTAATTGATCCCGTAGGTAAGCTTCGAAGCCACTGCTTGCATCATCTTTAAGAGAAAAGGGGAATGGCCTTAGATGTGTATTTGGATCTTCATTTGGCTTCCTTCTGAAGACACAACAATTCTGAAGGGTTTGAAGCAACCCTTACTTTAACTCAATATTGTTTGCTGCAATTGGAGGTGGTCTAACACTTGATAAACCTTGATTGTAGACACATCTAGTATAATCGCCAAGTGGTCTCCCAGGCAAGGGTTGATGTTGATTAAGTCTGAGACCCCTCTCTTCTTCATAGATGTTTTGCGCATCTCTAATAGTTGCTTCCTTAGCATCCCATGCAGCTTTTTCTCTTCGTTGGGCTGCTTCACTCGCAGCCAAATCCACATTATCTTCACCGTTTCCAGCCATAAGTTCTTTGGTTGAGGATTGTCCAACCTTTTCTGTTGTCTCGGTGAGATTTCTTTCCTTTTTCAGCTGTCATAGTTATTTTCCAATTTCTGGCTCGTATTGTAGCACTTCCTTTGAAGAAGTTCGAGTCATGCACCAATCTAACCTGTAACCTGCGACAGTCAAAGAACATCAAACGGAAAAAGTGAAAAATAAAATAAAAATAAAAGAAAAATTCCTCAATAGCTCTACAAACTATTTCAAACACTACTGATTGTCAATCCCCGGCAACGGCGCCAAAATTTGACGAGCTTGAAACACACATTTAAATTATGCTCGCTAATCAAATATAATATAGTATAAAATCGTTTCCACAGGAATTGAATTTAAACAGTATTCTCGTAGTTTCTAGCTTGATTGCTATCCAAGATGATCAACAATTGAGATTTATAAGATTTCTAACTACAATTAACTAAGAGTCTAAAGCTATTGACTAATGACAATCAAAACAAGGAATAAGCAAAGAAAGTTATCAGTGGGAGAATACAGGATTTTGATAGGATAGGTGCAAGATAATTGTTTGGGATCTAACTCTAGATAATTCACTTCTAATGTTCAAGTGAATCTCTCGAATTCACTCAATTATTAGTTCAAACGTTCAGCAAAAACTCCTCTCTCGATTAAGTTTTAACCTCACAAGATGAACCAATTTAAGCACGTGAAGATATGCGAGAATGCGTAGCGGATTGGTCCTTAGGAGAACCTCTCTCGATTATTCTCCTAACTAGGTTTAATCAATGATTCAACTAGCTCTTTCAATTACTAAGAAGAATTAATGAACTCAAACAATTATATAATGCAAAGATATCACCAGTTATGCCTCTCTCGATTACATGAGCTAGTGAATATAGATGCAACAATTAAATCATCCATAAACGCTTCAATACATAAAACTAGAGTTATAATCCACAAAAAATCATCAATACACCAAATCCATCAAACCCTAAAGAGAACTACTCCATTGATATGGAGCAATTGATCACAAATATAATTAAAGTATAGGAATATATATATTTGATCCAAACTCAGGTCTTGAGTGAGGAAGGAATGATGAAATCCATGTGTTTTTACTCCTCCAACTCCTCCTTAGCTTCCTTGGGTCTCAAGTGTGTCAAAAGTCCAGAAAATAATATTTTTCCATGTATTTATGCCAAGTAGGGTCGGGCCTAAACGAAATTACTCTTTCCTAGCCGAAATAGGAAAACTTACAAACTTAATGCTTTTCAAGCGTCGCATTAGTGCAATTTTCTCGGTCGTAAACTCTCTGAACTTAGCTTGTCTGACGAAATTTTGTACTGATGCTACGCGTTATGCCTAGCATTAGTGTATTTTTCTATTAGAATCAAAAATTACAAGTCTCTTAACTTCTCAAATTTCTGATGCACATTTGCACTGATGCGTCGAACATTGCTACGCATGGTGCATCACATTAGTGCATTTCCTTAGAGTGTTGCTTCTTCCTTGATTTTGACGTCCAGAAGTGATCCTCGACCCCTGAACATGATCCTGGCTTAATCCCTTGGGCTTTTACTCAGACTTCAAAGCTCCAATTATTTGATTTAGCTCCACAACATCTACATAACTCGGAATCATCCTACAAGGCATAAAATATGTAATAATTGCAAAATACTACCAATTAAAACTCAAAACAAGTAAAGTGCAGTGAATTAGAGTGCAATAAGCGACTAAAATACGAGATCATAGCCTTTCATCACTTGTGCAATTCTAAATATGTCGGCCTTATGGGCATGTACCTTCCTGGCCCCGGCATAGCCTTGATGAAAGATTCTGCAAGTATCTCGAAGGAATCTATTGAGTGCTCGGATAAAAGTTAATACCATGTTTGGGCCCCCTTCGTGAGGGTTTCTCCAAACTTCTTCAGTAGGACCAACTCAATCTCGTGTGGAGCTAAGTCGTCTCCGTTCACCGTTGTTATATAAGTGGTAATATGCTCCTGAGGATCTGAAGTCCCATCATACTTCAGTACATCTGGCATTTTGAACTGCTTCGGATTCAACTCTGGTGCTGCGCTCGGTTTGAACGACAACTAGGTGTATTTCTTTGAGTCCGGGCCCTTCAACATTGGTGGTGCTCTCGGAATTTGGTCCATTCAGACATTTATTTCCCTTATAAATCGCATGAGCTCGGTTTTGAAAGGATCATTACCGTTATTGTTACCAGATCCGCTGCCGATCCCCCCGGTCCCGTCGAAGTCGACCTCACCCCTCAGGGTGTTGTTATCTACCCTTTGCGCTGTTTGATTTGCCAGAGCACGGGAGGAACTGGGCCTCTTCCATTTGTGTTGTTGGAAGCACCCAACGGTTGCCTCAATTCTGTCATGGCCTGGTCTTGCCGTGATAGATGGACCATGATAGCCTTTTGTTGTTCCTTCAGGATCCTCACCGTTTCCGCAACGTGCTCGTCTTTAGCGTCATCAGGAGTCCTTTCCCGTACTTGTGAGGGATATCGCCCGCCATGAACCAGCATGGCTACGTCCTCCTCGTTACGGGTGTTGCTGATTGAATCCTTGTGTTAAGGCAGATTTTCCTGTGCCTCAACATTGCGTGTGATGTTGACATCGTTATCTTCTATCTTTACGATTGTTGCTAAGAAACAAAGACTCAAACATATTAGTAATAGACACAAAGATCAACTCAATTACGCAACTGTCTAACCAGACTGTTTACCCGTAAAACGGTATAGTTAAATTTATAGAGTGATTTATAGACAAGGGAATTGATTTTATCCCAAAATAATAAATAAATTAAATAAAATACAAGACTTAGCATTGAAATCGAGATAAAATAGTAGATAGCTTGGTTCCAGGAGCAGGGCTTCCGAATGCAGCAAATAAGAGTATCATAAGATAGAAAATAAAGTCTTATTGAGCTTGGAATAATGTGTACCATAAGTTTGTTAGAAAATTTGTCCCTTACAATGGCTGTTGAAGTTACTATTTATAGTTATACCTAGAGAAAGAGGTTTTAGGATCAAGCCCCTCTTATATGACAACAATGGGGGCCATTGATGAATATATAATGGCAGGCTATGAATGCCAAAATTATCTGTAACGGATTGTGTATTTAATACTGAGAAATGTTCTTCATTGAATGTCATCTGGTTGCAAATATTCGTTTGCCCTCGTTAACAATGTTCCCTTCGGGGTCTTGCCAACCGAAGCTATTGTCCTCGGTCTTGGTTTCCACTCACTTCGTCTTCCGTCTATTTCTGGTTCCACATGTAATTTTATCATTTGAGCATTTAATGTGAATCAATTTTACCTTATACACTACTTCAGGTATTGTTTAATTTAATGAAACAAACATAATACATTTTAGTGTGCTAATTCTTACTTACCATTTCCTTTTCGGTTAGTCCATTTGATAAGTCATTGCTAATATATTTGATGGTACAGTCTCTTATTTGAGTATATTTAGCTTAGATATGCATTTCTAATTTTTAGTCTACCCATTACTTTATGAATATATTTAAGGCATATGAGGAAAAAGAGTTAACATACACATGTTAGATAATATGAAAGCACTGTGATATATCATTTCATGTTTCTCGAAAATTTATATCTTGGAATACTAACTAATTTTCTCAACGATTAAATTTTCGTTTATTCTGCTATCGTAACTAGTTTTGTATGTCTTTGTACTTCACAACTAGAAAAGTAGAAGCATGAATTTTATCGTTAACTTTTAGTGCCATATATATAAGTTAATCACAATGATATCTTATATATGCAAAAACTTATATTTGCATGAATAGCAATAACAAACGTGTATTTACATCAATATATCGTTCGGATTACTAAACTAATACGTTTCTGATTAATTGGCATTCAGAAAGTTATTTTTAGTTGCTCTTATTATTTCTAATTCGTTCTTTTATGATAGATTTCACTATGTCAAATTTGTCAAAACTTTAATTTGTGGCACTTGACATCTCTAGAAAGAACTATTTATCATGGGTTCTAGATACTGAAATTCACTTAGACCCTAAAGGTCTTGGTGATACCATTACTCAAGATAATGAGGCATCAAGTCAGGACAAAGCGAAGGCTATGATTTTCCTTCATCATCATCTGGATGAAGGATTGAAAGTTGAATATCTGACAGTGAAAGATCCACTTGAATTGTGGATTGGTTTGAAGGAAAGGTATGACCACCTTAAGGCAACAGTATTGCCAAGGGCTCGTTATGAGGGGATACACTTACGGTTGCAAATTTTAAGACCGTAAGCGAATATAACTCTGTTGTATTTAGAATAACTTCCCAATTAAAATTTTGTGGGGAAGCTATAAATGATGAGGACTTGTTGGAAAGACTCTTACAACTTTTCATGCCTCAAATATGGTGTTACAACAGTAATACCGTGAAAGGGGTTTCAAAAAATATTCTGAGTTGATCCCATGCCTTCTGGTGGCTGAGCAACATAATATCCTTTTGATGAAAAATTATGAGGCCTGTCCCGCTGGATCCGCTCCATTTGCTAAAGCGAATGTGCTAGCATCACGTGATAAGTTTGAAATAAAACAAAACAATTATCGGGGCTATATGAATATACAAGGGCATGGCAAGGGACAATATAATAATCGACATCGTGGTGGTCATTATAAACGGGAGAACAATATGGGTTCTCAAAACAATCCTTCAAGAGGCAAAAGCAATAACTATCATAGATGTGGTATGAAAGGTTACTGGAAATATAAATTTCGTGCACTCGAATATTTTGTCAGGCTTTATCAAAACTCCACCAAAAGAAAGACCAATAATATTAGAGCCTCTTGTGCTAGTTCCCCAGTGGAGTTGCACTTGACCTTTCGAAATGATGCTGAGGCAGGGCCTTCAAACAAATATGATGATAATGCCGAGGCAAATCATGCTTCTAAAGGTGATAATTTTTAAGACCTCGATGATATTACCCATTTGGAAGTTAGAGACTTCTTTGGGGATCAAAACTAAAGTTTATTCATTTTACTGGGTAATACAATTATGTTGTTGCTTTTATTTCTGTGTTTTAACTGTCTTGTTTTTTCTTAAATTATTTTAATTTTCAAGTACCTTAAGTTATCTTATAGTGTTGTTAATTTTTTTCGTATTTTCTTATAATGTACTTTTGTTTTATGAAGAAAAATATTTTCCAGTCTTCAATTAAATCCAAGATGAGTAATGAAGATATATGCCTTTTGGATGGTGCTACAACTCACACTATACTAAGATAAAAGAAATATTTCTCTTATTTGGTTATGAAAAAGGCCCATGTGAATATAATATCAGGTAGTACAAAATTAATTGAGGGCTTTGGAAGAGCGGCTATATTACTACCTGGTGGAACAATATTGGCTATAAATAATGCCTTGTATTGTAGTAAGTCTCAAAAAAACTAGTTAAGTTTCAAAGTTATTCGCCAAAATAGCTACCATGTGGAGACTGCCAATGAAGGAAATATTCAATATCTTTATATTACTACAATAAAAGCAGGAAAAAGATGTATACATGAAAAGTTACCTGCATTTATCTCTGGCTTGTACCACACAAGTATTAGTGTGGTTGAATCACATGCCAACTGGTTCTAATGATTTTATCATTTGGCATGACCGGTTGGGCCATCCCGGTTCTAATATGATGCGCAAAATAATTGAGAATTCACATGGACACACATTGAAGAATCAGAAGATTCTTCAATCTAAAGAATTACATTGTGCTACTTGTTCTCAAGGAAAATTGGTTATTAGACCATCAGCATCATAGGTTGGGATTAAATCCCCTGCATTTCTAGAACGTATATAGGGAGATATATGTGGGCCCATACACCCTCCATGTGGACCATTCGAGTATTATATGATTTTGATAGATGCATCTATAAGATGGTCACATGTGTGCTTGTTATCAACTCGCAATATGGCATTTGCGAGATTGTTGACTCAAATAATAAGGTTAAGAGCACAATTTTCAGATTATGCAATTAAGACAATTCGTCTTGATAATGCTACTGGGTTTACATCCCAGGCCTTTAATGACTATTGTATATCAACTTGGATAACAATTGAGCATCCAATTGCTTATGTTCATACTCAAAATGGTTTAGGAAAATCATTGATCAAACGTCTCCAAATGATTTGCTAGACCAATGCTTATGAGAACAAAATTTCCCATTTCAGTATGGGGCCATGCTATTTTGCATGCAGCAGCACTTGTGCGGATAAGGCCCAATAGTTATCATAAAGTCTCCCAATTACAATTGGCTTTTGGTCAGGAGCCAAATATTTTCCATTTTAGAATTTTTGATTGTGCGGTATATGTTCTAATTGCTCCACCACAACTCACAAAGATGGGTCCCCAAAGAAGATTGGTGATATATGTTGTGTATGAATCTCCTTCTATTATAAAGTATTTGGAACATATCACTGGAGGTTTATTTACGGCAAGATTTGCTGATTACCATTTTGATGAATCAGTATACCCAACATTAAGGGGAGAAAATAAGCAACTAAAAAAGGAGATAGATTGAAATGAATTATCACTATCTCATTTGGATCCTCAAACAAATCAATGCGAACAAGAGGTTCAAAAGATAATTTATTTGCAAAATATTGTAAATCAACTGCCAGATGTATTCACTGACCTACCAAGGGTGACTAAGTCACATATCCCAGCTGTTAATCATTCAATTCAAGTTGATGTCCCGATAGGACAATCAATTAATGCAAATGAGTCCAAGCCATATTTAAAATATGGTAGACCGGGTTCTAAAGACAAAAATCCTCGAAGGAGGAAAGTAGCAAATGATCAATGTGATCAGTAGTGGCTCAAGAGGAGCCCCCAGACATAACAAATGATAAGACCTCAAGGGAGGTCCAGGTACCTGAAAATAATAAGAATGTAGAGATCTCAATAAGTTATCTCTACGGGAAAAAAGTTGAAACGAAATGAAATTGTTGTTGATAATATTTTTGTTTATAATGTTGTTGTTGAAATAATACAACAAGATGAGCATCTCGAATCAAAATCTGTCGATGAATGTAGACAGAGAAATAATTGGCCAAAATGGAAAGAAGTTATCCAGGCAGAATTAACTTCACTTAAAAAAAGGTGAAGTCTTCGGAACAATAGTTCGAACACCTGAAGATATAAAGCCAGTAGAGTATAAATGGATTTTTTGTACGAAAACGAAATGACAAAAATGAAGTCGTTAAATATAAAGCGTGAGTTGTGGCACAAGGGTTTTTGTAAGGGCCTGGCATTGATTATATGGAGACATATTCTCTTGTGGTGGATGCTATCACCTTCAGGTATCTCATAAATATGGCAGTGTATGAAAAACTTGATATGCGTCTAATGGATGTTGTCATAGCCTATTTATATGGATCATTAGACAACGAAATTTTAATGAAAATACCTGAGGGATTTAAAGTGCCTGAAGCATATAAAAGTTTTCGTGAAACTTGTTCAATAAAGCTTCAAAAATCCTTATACGGATTGAAACAATCAGGTCGCATGTGGTACAATCGTCTGAGTGAAGAAAGAAGGGTACAAGAATGATCAAATTTGTCCTTGTATCATTATAAAAAGGGTTGGATCTGAATTTGTTATAATCGTTGTGTATGTTGATTATTAAAATATCATTGAAACTCCTGGGGAGCTTTCGAAAGTAGTAGCTGTATGAAGAGAGAATTTGAAATGAAAGTTCCCGGAAAGACAAGATTTTGTCTTGGTCCACAAATTGAGCATATGAAAGATGGAATATTTGTCCATCAATCAACATACATGGAAAAGATCTATAAGCGATTCTATATGGATAAAGCACATCCATTGAGTACCCCAATGGTTGTGAGATCACTTGATATAAAGAAAGATCCATTCCGACCTCATGAAAATGATGAAGAGCTTCTTGGTGCCGAAGTACCATATCTTAGTGGAATAGGGACATTAATGTATGATGTTTTATATTTCAATACCACACAAGAGAGAGGTGATTTGTGTAGTGCCAATTTTCGCGTGCACTGAATTATCGAAGGACCTAGTTCTTTTATGTGTTCCTTACACTACAATTGCGGAATAAATAATGCAGAAAGTAAAGAACACAAGAATTTTTACGTGGAAAACACCCGGCTCAAAAGGTGCAAAACCACGACCTACTATGAGTAGAATTTTTCCCAAATACTTCACTACAACTCTGAGCCAACAACAAAGTTTACAAACTCTTGCAAACCTAAGGATTAACTCTAACCCTTATAGCAACCAGCCACATGCTATTGCGACTACTTCGAGTTAACTCTAACTTGAACAATACAACTCGAGTTTACAACCTCTTGAAAACCTAAGGATTAACTCTAACCCTTATAGCAACACGCCACAGGCTGTCGTGACTATTTCGAGTTAACTCTAACTTGAATAAAACAACTCAGGTACCTAGTTTAAATTTGCTTCTAAGAAAGCTGAAAGGTACAACTCAAAATGCCTGCTACGCTTTGAACTAGAAATGAAGAAAGACACATAAAACTCTTTATGGAATTGGTTCTTCAATCTAGTTCGTGTAGCTTCAGGATCGCACTCTTAAAACTCACAGGAATTACTCACAAAATGACTTACTATTTTGCTCTCAATTCCTGATTAACTTCAGTATGTGTGCATCACCTATAAAAGGGAACAAACAAACACACACACACACACACACATATATATATATAGTTAGTAGAATAGGAAATAACTAGTGTTCTAATACTATACTCTTCCTTGGTAGAAGAGTTCTAGTTATCTTCTACTTCTAACTCCTTCTTTATTTTGGATAGAGTTCTTTTTAAGTAAGGAGTCCTGCTCCTTATCAATTATGCAACCTTTTCATTCAGGGAATATCAGATATAATCACTTATACTTATCCCTTTAACGTGCATGCCTTTTTCTTAATTATGTCTGTCACCTGTGTAAACTGTCCAAGGACCTGGTTCATGCATGTGTTCCTTTGTCAATCATCAAAACTAAAACTGCTCAGGTCAATAAATTTTTCTTTTTTGATGATGACAAACTTTGTGCTTTTCAAAAACATGGAACCTCTTTCAGCCGAACTCAACATTGAACACAATGTCAGAACACTTTCCATTTAATGTCACTAATCATCAAGGACCCGTTTCATTAGGTTATAACCATCACAGTCCAAAGCAAAAGCACAACCTATCTTCCCCTTTTTGGCATAATCGAAAAGTTACATAATTAAGCTAAGTAACTAGATTTTAGTAGATATCACTCATGGCCACTGGGGCTATTTAAAATGCAATTATGGATTCAATTTTCTCTTTATCAATCTAAGGAATTAGCCATCTAAGAACTATCAACAAACAAGTAGAGTAAAAGCAGTGAATTTAATTGATTGACAAGATCTTACCACAAAGCATAAGAAAAAATAAAAACATAGAACCATGAGCAAAAAAATAGAGAAATCTCACTTGGTTCACTGGTCACAACTGGGCTATGAAGGATTTAGGACTGGGAAGGACCAGGTTCTTGGTTATTGGCTTAAAGCAGTTTCAGCATATCATGAAGAATACCATCATTCTTCTCCTTTTACTTTGCAATCACACTTGAGATAATCTCTCTCAGCCTCTAGTTGAGCTAACCTAGTCTTCAATCGTTCAATCGTAACATCCTTAACCATTTTCTTTCACTATTTGAGCCTTCTCGCTCCTTTTGGTAGACATGGTTGTTTTAGTCACAACTGAACCTTCTGCCACAACCTTTGTTTCTTGAGAAGTCTTTTGAGAAGTCTTTCTCTTTTTGGCACTAGGCGTGGGTACTTCCATATCTTTATCTTCATCCTCATGAACCAGGTTCATCTCCTCAATCTGGACTACTCCACTTAGCTTACCAGTTTTTTCTTTCGCAGTGACTTTCCTGGCACTCTCAGCTAAGGCCTTTTTACATTGGCTTTACTCTGCTTCTTCTAGCTCCTTGTAGTTCTTCCTCTTGGGGGAGGAATTGATACAAGGATAGAAGGAGCACTTTTTCTCTTAGTGCCACCCATTCCCTTTCCTGTAGTCTTTCTAACTTTGCTCTTCTTATTTTGATTGTAACTATCTGACACCTTTTGCAGCAGAGCATGAAGTGGCTCTTGTCTATTTTTAGCAAGAGAAGAAACTGGTTCAAGAAATCGTTTCTTTAACCTATTCAGCCCCTTTGCTGCACTTCTATCACAAGAACCATCACTTATCTCTTGTGATTCTATTCCCATACTTTCCTCTATAGTCTCCTTATTATCACTAATCTCTTCACTCTATACAACCATTGCTCTAGATTCTTCAGTTAAAACAACAAGAGTGGCTGAAGGTGCTCCAACCACTCTGTATTCTCCCTTTCCCCTCACATCTAATTCAACACCCTCGCTCTCTTTTTATTTTTATTTTTTATTTTTACCACCAATGTATTCTATAACAACATTTACCTTTTCAATACCAGCCATAGACCCACCCACAACAGACTGATTCTCAAGATTTTGTGCAATTTTCAGAACCAAACTCAGTGATGGGAAACTTAAAGGGTTACCTATTCAGTTTTACAAGAAACTGATTCTTCCCCGTCAGTCGCAGACCAGATAATCAGAATTTTGTAGTTCTTTTGCTTGACTGGCTTGTAGCCTCTCATTCAACTTCTTGGCTTGTTCTTTGCTTGCTACTATTTCTCGTGCAATCATTTTAATATGCTTTTTTTCTTGGGGGTTTGAGTGGTTGAAAGTGTGGGTGAAGGTTTTTGGGATGGTGAGGAAGAGTTTTCAGAGGTTTTGGGATTCTCATAGATGTTTGCCATTTGATCAGTTCAGAAACTCGAGAGAATGGAGAGAGTTTTGAGGTTTTGGAGATTTTGATCTTTCGAAAAAAATTGAGATAAAAGGGTAAGGTCAGATCAATTTAAATAGGGAAAGGTTGAGTGTATAACATCACCTTTTTGAATTCTAGAAGTCTAATCACATTGGAAGTTTCAGTTTGAAAAGACGTTGGACTCTTCCCCAAATATTTCGGCAATTATGGCGCGTAGGACTCTTGGTGAAACTAGTTCTTTTGTACTAATTGGTTCAAAAGTAGTTTGGGATAAAGTGAGACTCTTTTCAGTTCATGATCCATATGCAATTATTTCAAATTATGCAAAGTGTAGAATACATATCTTATAAGCTCGATGAACCAGGTTCTTCACTGAAAGTTCTCTTGCGTAAGACTGATTTTTTCCAAGAAAATAAGGATAATATCTTTAGAAATCAGTGAGACATTTTAGCACATGGCACAAGAGTATACTAATAAAAGCATGAGACTGAGCAATATCTAATCTAATTATTCACAAAATTCACAAATTATCTAACCAATCATTGAGTTAGAACCAGTTTCTTTTAGGTAATCTTAATCATCCCTAATTCTAACATGTTCCTTTCAAAGTTATCTCTACTCAAAGCTTTTGCAAAGATGTCAAAAATTTCCTTATCAGTAGCACAAAATTTCACAGTGATCAAACACTTCTCAAAATTATCCCTTTGAAATCGACGCCTAACATCTATGTGCTTAGTTCTTTTGTGATAGACCGGGTTCCAGGTCATACTAATTGCACTAGTATTGTCACAAAAATATGGATACAACCTACATCAATTTTCGATTCCATTAATTGCTGTTTAATCCACAATAATTGAGTACAACGTGAGGCAATAACCACATTCTCAGCTTTAGCAGTAGATAAGGTCACAAAATTTTCTGTTTGGTGCCCCAAGATACAAGACAAGTGCCTAGAAAATGTGACATACCTGAAGTAATTTTTCTATCCATAATAAAACTTGTATAATCAACATCAACATATTTCACTAATTTGAAATTACTACCTTTTGGATACTATATGCAGAGATCAGTGGTGCCTTTTAGGTATCTCAAGATCTTCTTGACAGTAGTCAAGTGAGACTCATTTGGATTTGCCTAGAATCTAGCACAAAGGTCTACATTGAAAACAATGTCAGGTCTACTAGGAGTAACAAAGATCCAATCATTCCCCTATACATTTTCTGATCAACATATGAACCAGGTCCATCAAAATCTAATTTCATGGTTGTTACAATAGGAGTGTCAATTTCCTTGGATGTTCCTTCCTGGTTTTGTTATTGAGGAACAGGTTCATGGAAATGCTCCTCGAGGTTTGAGGATCAGTTCCTCTCTGTTTAGTTCCCCTTGTCAGGTTGCCCTGTTCAGTTCCCCCTGTCAGGTTGTTCCTGGGTGGAAGGACCCGTTTCATCACATGTTCCTTCCTCTGGTACAGCTTCAGGCTGGGCTGTAGTTTCATTTGAGTTTCTTCCAGTCCAATTGCTTCATCATCTTGTTCCTGCCTCTCAAAAAGAATGTTAATTTCATAAAAAATAACATGTACACTTTCTTCTATACACATAGTTCTTTAGCTTTACTATGTGAAGAATATCCCAAGAATACTCCCTCATCACTTCTGGGATCACACTTACCTAGAGAGTATTTTCTATTATTGTGCACAAAGCACTTGCATCCAAATGCCCTAAGGTGAGATATATTTGGCTTTCTCTCTTTAAGTAACTCATAAGGAGTCTTCTCAACAAGAGATTTTGTTATGCACCTATTTATGATGTCATGCAGTGTTCACAGCTTTTGCGTAGAAACTATGGGGCAATTTACTAGCAAGTAGCATAGTCCTAGACATTCCTCTAATGTCTTATTCTTTCTTTCAACAACTCCATTTTGTTGTGGAGTCTTAGGAGCAGAAAAGTTATGATCTCTGCCATGCTCATCACAAAATTCAGCAAATTTAGCATTTTCAAATTCAGTGCCATGATCATACCTAGTTGATGCAAGTTGATTACCTTGTTGTTTTTGAGTTTTTCTAACAAATGAAGTGAACATGTCAAATGCTTCATCTTTAGATGTTAAGAACTGTGTCCAAGTAAACCTAGAGTAATCATCAAGAAGCACCATAACATATCTCTTAGCACCTCTGCTTAATGTTCTCATTGGTCCACAAAGATCCATATGGACCAGTTCCATCGTCCTGGTAGTACTTATCATTTTCTTGCTTTTGATAGAGGATCTTATCTGCTTCCCCTTGCACACGCTTCACAAACTTTATCTTCCTTGAACTTAATGTTAGGAAACCCTATCACCAAGTCCTTGGAGACTAGTTTGTTGAGTTGGCTTAGACTGGCATGTCCAAGTCTCTTGTGCCAAAAGAGGGTATCATTATCCAAAACAATTAAGCAAGTGAGTTCATTATCTGAAAGTGTGGACAGATCCACCACATATATGTTATTCACTCTTTTTTCCTGCAAAACTATCTTATCAGCAGTAAGATTAATCACAAAGTATTTTGTAGAGGTGAAGGCTACCATGTTACCTCTATCACACCATTGTGATATACTTATTAGACTGTACTTCAGTCCATCTATCAAGTAGACATTCTCAATAGAGTGATAATCAGACTTACCTACCTTTCCAACCCCAATGATTTCACCTTTCTTTCCATGTCCAAATGAGACATTACCTCTTTTAAGGTCCTCACGTGAAGGGAACTGGTTCTTGCTTCCTGTCATATGCTTTGATCAGCCCATGTACCATATTTGGCTGCTCCCCTTCACTTGGACCTGCAAAAAGAAACCAGAGGTTAGTCTTAGGAACCCAAACTAGTTTGGGTCCCTTTCTATAGGCAAAAGGATAAACCAAATTCTTTTTAGCCCAACTTGGCAGCCTATTTTTCCCTAGAACAAAATTCTGTTCTTTTGACTTGCCTTCTCTTTTGCAGTGCATTCACTCTTATAGTGACCAATGTTACCACAATATGCAAATCTTGTTCTTAGGGAGTATGAGGTACTTGCTTTTGGGATCCCACTTAGGTGCAGAGTTCCCAAAGCCAATTATATTTCTATTGCTACTATGGTGTTCTTGTAGCCATGAAAGTGCATTAGAGGACATGTTCTATCTAGCTCATGCATAACCCTAGTCAAGTCCTCTTCAAAACTCTTATCAGTTAATGCTTTTTGTATAGCTCATCTTTTACCTTTCCTAAATCTTCTTCTAGGTTGAGTTGTATATCGCTGGCTATCTCTTTTCTGTCTCTAACTTTAACATTATAGTTTTAGATCTAAGTTCTATGACAGTTGTATCAAGTGCATGAACCTGGTTCTTCAAAGCAGTATTTTCCCTTTCAGTTTTACAAGTTTTTATTCCCAGGTTTTTATATTATGCTTTTAAAAACTTACACTCTTTTGACAGTTGTTCTTTTTCAGAACTTATATTCTTAGATTCATCAATTAAAGTTAGCAACAATTTTGATAGTCTATCTTTAGAAAGGAATTTAATTTTATCCTTCAGGTCCAGAAAACTTACCTTAGATTCTTCATCAGGTTCATCTTCAGATTCTTGAATTGCTATTAGAGCTCGTTCAGCATCATCATCATCATCATCATCAATGTCCTCATCTAAACTGTATTCCCAAGCAGCAACCATTGCTTTGGATGGCCCTTTATTGTATTTCTTCTTATCATGAATATGTTCTTTCTTTCCATTTCTTCTTTTAGATCTCTCCTTTTTCCACTCGACTTTTCACATAGGGAATTTCTTGATCATGTAGTTCTTTTTACCACATTTGAAGCATCCATCAGTCATCTGCAAATGATCTCTTCTCATCTCCTTCCACAAAGAATAGTAGTGATCATTGGATAGTGGTGGCCTAGTGGTGGATTTCTCTTTACAGTTTCCAGGTAGTGCACTCATCTTGATCTTTCCCTAAGGTGTTAACCTATTTAAGGATAACCGGCTCTAATACCAATTGATATTTTATACTTCAATACCACAGGGGGGG